>VWPU01014769.1:0-44228 GCA_013398955.1 Callaeas wilsoni | reverse complement strand
GGGAGCGGGGCCGGCCGGACAACGCGTGTCGCTTCCCCCCCGCAGCAGCGAGGCCGTGGTGGCGGAGCGGCGGGCGGGCGGCCAGGAGCCCTGCGAGCTGCGGCTGCAGTGCGGGCCCGGCGCCGAGATGGTGTCCGTGGGGATCGTGAGCCAGGCCCGGAACATGGAGGTGTACGTGGGCGAGGAGTACTGCGGCACCGGCCGGGGACAGAGCCGTGGCGCCCGCCCGGCCCCGGGGTGAGTGGTGGGCACGGGCGGTCCTGGGCCCCGCACAGCCTCCAGGCAGCCTCGTGCTCTGTGTGGGGCTCTGTGAGGTGCTCCTCTTAAAGACCTGAGGTCTTTACAGGGCCGAGAGAATTGGGGTTGTTCAGCTTGGAGAAGGATCTGGGGAGACCCTAGAGCTGCTTCCAGTGCCTAAAGGGGCTCCAGGAGAGCTGGAGAGGGACTTTGGACAAGGACTTGGAGAGATAGGACAAGGGGAACGGCTTCACACTGGCAGAGGCCAGGATTAGATGAGATATTAGGAAGAAATTCTTCCCTGTGAGGGTGGGGAGGCACCGGCACGGGTTTCCCAGAGAAGCTGTGGCTGCCCCATCCCTGGCAGTGTCCAAGGCCAGGCTGAACGGGGCTTGGAGCACCCTGGGACAGTGGAAGATGTGGAACTGGGTGGCCTTTAAAGCCATCCTTCCTTCCTTCCAACCCAACCCATTCTTGGGTTCTATGAAACAGCCCTTGTCTCTTTGATAAGTAGTCATCTCACACTTAAAAGAGCAATAAAGAAGATTTTAAAAAGAAGGTTTTTTTTTTCCCCTTAAATGCTTCCTTCCATGCTTTGCCGGGGGAAATAAAGCAGTGTTTCTGTTTTGGTTTTAAGTCATTACATGGCACATCTGCTGCTTAATTAGCTAAATAGAAACCAGCCGACTCCGAGCCTCAGGGAGGATGTGTGTATAATGTAACGAACCTCAAAAGCTCTTCTAGTGCACAGTGCGTGCACACATACAAGTAATTTTTTACATAAATATTTTATAAGATTCATTACAAGTTGCATGTAAGCATTAAAGCTGCTATTAGAAACTAAAAAGCCACTCAAAACTAGAAACTAAAACTGCTATTAGAAACCATAAATCTGCGTTAGAAATGTGTTCCAGTCAGTCTTGTTTCCTATCTAAATATTTACCAGTATAGTGTATTTCTACAAAAAAAAAGTTAAGTACCTTGTATATTGATGTCACAGCTTGTTTATTTTATTTTTCTAGTGAAACTGAAGAGGTTACTCTATACCACAAGTACCTTAAGTTTGAGTGCCCTGCAGCCTCCTGTACAATTAAGGTAGGGAGTTGAACAGTATTGTTTTATTTTTCTTTGTCTTTTAAATCACTTAATCGACTAAATTGCATTGCTTCTAGTAAAATTACTGGGTTTATAAACTTTATCTTTTCATATGATCACTTAACAATCTGTCGGCTGGTGCTTTGTCTTGATGGCAGAATGCTCCTTTTAAAATTGTATCTCAGGTTTCTTTTTGTGAGGACTTTATATGAGAGAGATAGTCTTAGAGGAAAAAGAATCATAAACCAGATAAACTGCAAATCTGTGATTAGAACTGTTAGCTCTGGGGTTAAATAAGCCTGTGAAAATTGTGTGACCACTACTCTTAAATACTTAGAAAATCATCTTTGTGGCATTCAGGCATCTCTGTTCCAGTCAGAATTTTATGGGGAAGAATAGCAAGGAGAAACTGGCTTAATTTCCCTGGGAAAGAGTTCAGCAGAGTTTTTCCCAGGACTCAAAGAACAATGCATTGTCCCCTACATACAAAGAAAACATGAAACGGTTTCTTTCCTAACCAAAGTATTTTTTCTCCTTCTTGCAATAGCTGCTCTCCTTTGGTGAGAAACAAAGAGTACTCATCAGTAAAATAATTCTAGAAGTGAAAGCAGTGTCTGCAAAACTAGCAACTGATTTTCCTTCACTAGGCTCAAGCATAGATCTAGACAGAGTGCAGACTATAATGGAATCCATGGGATCTAAGTTGTCTCCAGGTGCTCAGCAGCTCATGGACATGGTCCGGTGTCAGCAGAAGGTAAGTCACTTTTCCATGAGCAGCACTGATCTGGCACTTCAGCAGTTAGGAATGTTCTAAAAAGATTTTTGAGGCTTTTTAATCCGCACTTTCTGCTGTTTTCATCCTGGTTTATCTGTTGCCACTCAAATGAGTGCAATGAGTAAAGATTGTGTGCTCCAGGACTACTATTATTAGTATTATTATTACTATTATTAGTATTTTATGCATTATAATTTTTAGTTTCACTGCCACCTGACTCCCCTTTTGTCTGTTTCCATTGTCACTGCTTGACGGGGATGGTGGGCATGTTCCCTGGAATGTTCCCTGGAATGTTTGGGGTGTAGATAGATGGGCTGGTTTGTCTCTTTTATGGTCATTAAAACCATGTCACCTTCAACTAAAGTGAATGTGCTCTTACAGAGCCTTTACTTTAGATCCTAATCCTGCAAAGTGGGCTCTTTCAACAGAACCCTGAATCCATCTGATATTAATTATTCAGTTTCAGGGACACAGCATGGTAAAAATGAAGTCAGTAAAGCTCTTTTCTTACTTGGAAAATGACAAGATAACTAACACTTCATATTTACCAGGAATATAGTTCAAAACTACTTTTAAAATCTTTACACCACTCTAGTAGAGTGGTGGGTTATAAAGTATCTATTGTTATTGCTGTACAATTTCCAGTATATTTGAATACTCAAATGTTAACAGTATTTTGTTTCTTCCCATCAGAACAGTTTCCCTCTTGGAGACAAACTCAGTTGGATCTTGGGGAAAAATTCCGACTTTGGAGGTAACCATGCCATAGATGGATTGCACAGTGCAGCTCTTCAATCATCACTGAGTCGATCAGCCAGTGAACCTTTGCCTGTTAAAAATCATTTAACAAGTGAAGCAGGGTATAAAGACTTAAAAAAACCTCGTGATCTGAACTCAGAGGTACCTGAAAGAGGGAATACTTTGGATTCTGGAAGACTTCCTACCCAGCAAAATGCAGCTGACCTCAGGAATGATTTGAAAGTCATGGGATCTATGCAAGTGCAGGAACAAGCAGGTGAAACTCCAAACGTAGCCAACCCACAGATGCTTCTTCCTTTTCTTCAAAACTTGTGCACTCAGGTGAATCACCTTCGGCTCAAGGATGGAGAGAGGCACCTCGGGAAAAGTGCAGTGGCTAAAGAGGAAAGTGTTCAGAGTGTTGGGTGAGTTGAGTTTGGTGAATCTCTCAAAGCAGTATTGACTATTTATTGACGAGTTTAAACAAAATACATAATGTAAGCAGTTTCTTCTCAGCAGCAGCAGCAGTGGTGAATCTTAAAATACGTGGTTTTGAAGGCTGTGTGGTGATGAACATTACAATTAATTTTTTAGTAGAGCTGCTTGAATGTAGGAGTTTTTTCAGAAGAAATCACATCATTTGTTGTTACTAAACTGTTTGTCTTGTAACTCCATTTCATCTAATTTAAAAAGTATGTTTCTGCATTTTCATACTCATTTAGTTTGTCTTTCTCATCTACTACTACATTTTCATTTTGACTACTTTTACCCCCTAAATTCTTACATCTTCCCTTTTTCACGCAATGTGGCACAATCATTCTGCTGTACTTGGTGGGTATCATCCCACTGATCTTTCCTGGTCCTCCTCATTCGTTGGCATTTACAGTGCAGATGTCACAGTTACCCAGTTTGATACCTCAGGAACAGCAGTGGAACTTGTGAGATGTAGGAATGTTGTGTAGGAATTAGGATTCCCATGGAGACTGAGTATCTCAGCTCCAGTATTTTTAAAGAATGCCGATGCAAACTCAGTTGCATAGTTTGGATGACTCTTGAAGCACTTTGGCTGGCAAGGACAGTCTGCCTTGCTGACAGAATACAAATTCTCTGATATTGTTGACTTGTGTGGATTTTGTTTTGTGTAATTAAGCTCTCTGATGCATAATTGAGCCTTTGAAAAAACAAGGTTGAAAGAAGATGGCTATATACAGTAGCATGTTCATGAAAAAGAATTGAGATTTAAAGCATGGCAGGTAGGGTATTTTATTTGTGCTAAAAACCTAATGCCTTCTAAAGTTCATTGCCTAATAAATGAGATTTTACATTTAAAAGACATTCAGGTGCGCACATCTCTATATTGCTCCTTGTCATTAAGAAATAGGTTATACTTACTCTTATATTTGCTCTTCTTACAGAGTAGAACAACAGCCTATTTGCTCCTATTTGGAAAAGATCATTTCAAAAAATCTGGATCTGATGGAGAAGAAACTAATGGACTATATTGACTGCCAAATCCAGGCTCTTCAGACACACATAGACAATAAAATGTTTCTCTTGATGGACTTGGTTCAGAACTCAAAACCAAACAAAATTTCCCAAGCACACTATGATTCTAACGAGGGGTTTTCTAATGGAGAGAGATAGATGGATTCAGAGGTAGGGTTTCAGTGTAAATACTTTAAGGGGAATTACATTTTACAAAGCTTAGTATTTATGCAGTTAAAACTATAAAGAACCTCAGTGCTGTTAACTTGCTTTTTGTTACTGTAATTCTATCCACTGTTGTACACACTTGTTAGTTTTATGAAAGATCTTAAGAATATGTGTTTTTTCCTAAATATAAGAGTTTTGTATGCCCTTTGTGGCTTATTTATTTAAAGAACGTTGCTAGAAGCTGTATGAACAGTTCCCCAGTTCCAGTTTGAATAATGGAGTACTCTAAATAAACTGAGTTACTGCATGTCTTTTTACCTACATGTAATCAGTTCACTTTTTTTGGTTGTATTACTTTTTGATGTGAAATGTGTTACCAGTAGAACAGAATGCAGTTTGTTTGTGCTTTTGCTTTATCTGCACTCCTGTTGAAGACATTTATTGTTCCATCTCTGAGAGGAGGGTTGGATTGTCATTGCCTAATTCAGACAGTTTATGGAGTTGTCTTTAGAGAGCTGGGGAAATGTGAACCCAGCCTGGGTTCTTTGGAAGCCTTCTTGGCCTTAAAGCACCTAAATTAGGAATCCAGGCTCCTTAAGAGATACCTAAACCAAGATGGTGATAATTTTTTTCCTCCTACACTGAGTGTGCAGGAAAAAGTGAAATGAATGCATAGTCAGCAGACTCGTTTACCCAGGTTTCATTATCCTAAGAAGTGTAAGTACTTCATTCATGGTTCCTCTCAAGCAGATGTCATTCCCAGATAGGATGTGCTGGGGGAGCTCCAGAAGACCAGAGAACTCTTCCTTCCTGCATCACACTCCCTTTGACCTGTTGGGATCCGTTTTGCTGCCATTTGGGGAAGTAGGAATGTGGCTCCAAGTCCCTCTTTTGTGGAAGGTTGAGTTTCAAACTTCATTCTGTTTTGTTGCTCTTGGATTCTGGGGTGCACCATTTAAATTGGAGGGTGTAGAGACTTTATGGTAAACCTCTCAGTTGGGTGCACAGACGTTTTTGGTGAAAGCTATTGATGGGGAAGCAGGTGTTGACTCAAAAGCAGCATAAGCATGTATGATCCAGTATCTTTGTTTACTCTTCCTGATAATTTCTTCTCCAGGAAAACTGATGTCTTTTGAGGACTGTCAGATCCTGATGGTAGTAAATCCACAGGAGCAGATCTGGAAGAGAGGATAATCTGCTTTGAAAAGACATCTTGCAGTTGTCTCTGATTTTAATTCCTGCCAGGTGCAGTTTCAAAGTGATTCAGAAAGAAAAAGAAATTTTTATTTTTCCTAAGGCAAAAGGACCTTAATTATCTTGTACTTCATACTTGTAAAGGTATAAAGTCTGTCCTGAGGTAGACACACTCTTTCTCAACTCAGTGACTTGAGTACTAAGTTGAGAGGTTTTTGGGCATGGATTTTTTTATTTGGTAACAAAAGAAGTGGAAATAGATTTCTCAGTGGTGTTGAGTTCCAATGCTGTTAATTTTTTGATTTTTTTTTTATTTTTTCCCTCTTTGGGTAACAAATATGAATAGCAGTTGACACTAAATAGAAATCTCCAGAAGTAGTTAAAATGAGCTCTGGATATTTTGGTAGCTGTATCCTGCCTGGTGTTTGTGATGTTTCAGTATCACAGCTACCACAATGAGAATGTTCGAAATCAAAACCACAAATGCCAGAGTGTAGAAGTTGTATTGTTGCAGGTTTGGTGTTTCTTCTGCTTCAGTGAGGGATTCTGTGCAGAGAGAAAAATAAAATGTTTAAAGTTTAGAATACTGTATAATTTCCATAGAAATTAAATAAGCATTTTTTCAGATATTTTAATTTGACATGACCCACACAGAGTGCAAATCCTGAATATGTAGTACCAAAGAGCTGTAAAAGTTGGTAATAAAACAATCCTGCAGAACATTATGACGTTCAATTCTTTGGTATTGCTGCAGCCAAGAGTCTGCCAAGCAGTGCTGTCACTGTCAGAGAGATTTGAGACATTGTTGAAGAAAAGCTGGACAGAAAAAAGCAGCTTGTGGTTCTAAGCCTGTGCCTTCCAGTGGTTTCCTATCTGCTCCTCAGTAAAACTCATTTTGTGCTTTATAATTCCTTTTCACATTACAGATGCGTCCACTTCCAGACACACGGAGGCAAAATCTTTCACTATTCCAGTAAGTGGGAACAGATCTAAAATGTTTCTAGAGTTCAGAAAGGTTAATAATAAAAAAAAAAAGAAAATACTCTTATTACTATTAAGAACAAGATTAATTCTAAATATTTCCTAAATCTGATACCTGAAAGCAAGTGGCCCAGTGTGCTTTTCTCAGGTGGAGCTTTGGGCCCCATGGAAGTGAGAACAACGAGCACAGTGGGAGCAGCAATACAAGCGTTTAAAAACAGCTTTTCCATATTTTGTAGTTTCTGTTTGCTCTCAGTACCTGACCACTGTAGATCAGACTGCAAATGGCACCAAGGCTTAGTTGTCTTACAAACACCTCTGCAGCTCTAATGTAAAGGCATGGTGCTTTTGGTTTCTGCTCTCAAGACTGTCCTTTTTCATATTCCTGTTCTCCTGGGCAGTGCATGCAGTGGGAGGATTTAACCTGGCCTGGAATAAGTCAGCTGTGTTTATTACCCGGAGTACCAACAATAAAACTGAGTGGAGTGCACACATACGTATTTTTATTTTGATATATTTTTCCCTCTTACCTGAGTACTCAGCAGCCCTGAGATCTCTTTTGAGGCAGATGGGACCCACTACAGTGTTAGTTTTCCATCTGTAGGGAGAGCTGGCTCTTTTCTGCCTGGAGATGCAGCCTCTGGCACAGCGAGAGTTGGTGTTGCTGCTGTCACAGATCACAACGTCTCACTGGAGATAAACCGACGGAAAGCTCCGCAGGAACCTGAAGGCCCTGAACTGGAATCTTCCGTGGTTTTCAAATGCTGGGTAAGTTACCACAGTGTCATCTTTATTGCAGCTGCAACAGAATGTACAGATCTGTTTAAATAGTCTGCTTAGCAATAATCATTCTTGCTAAGTCCTGTGAACTGTTGTGGGCTTCCAGGCAGGGGTTCAGAGATGCAGCGAGGCAGGAGTCAGAGCGAGGAATGAATTATTTATTAAATTTACAATACCATTTATATATTCTAGTTCCATAAAGCAATTGAACAGTGCTCACACTTCTCCTAGGGTGATTGGTCAAAGTCTCAGACACCCACCTAGAAATGTTTTTTCCTAATATAATGTACACAAGGTCAGAAGATACCAGATATGAATGCTATTTACAAAAACCCTATCTATTGTTTACATAGCTTACACAGCAAAGTTCTCACAGAATGAATGCAAGAAGAGAAAATTTCCCTGCTAACAGCATTTCAGCATCCACAAACTGTAACTTCAGCATTTAACCAGGACACTGTTTTGACTCGTGGGCGTGCAATGATGTGCTTTTTTCCCTTTTCCCAGCATGATGTGCTGCAGATTTTTCCTAGCTCTGTTTGTGGAACATCTTTAAATTTATCTTCAACTCACTTCAAATCACAGTCTACTAAAGAAGGGAAGTGGAAGAGACAAAAACGAAAGCAGTGCAGTTGACATTTAGATTCCATTTCCCCACATGTTAGGAGACTGTAATAAAATCATCCTTACCCACTTCTGATTAAGTCATATGTCGGTGATCCAAAATCAGGCTGTGGAGACGCTGTGCAGGTATCAATGAACACCTGGAGATTTTGGTCAGTGGAATGAAGAGTCACTTCAGCAAAGAGAGTTTGGTTCAAGTCTACGTAGTATGGGGAGTATTGTATGGGCTTGGAGAACAAATCTGATTCGTAGAAGGCCCTGCTGCCATTGTACCTTCCCCCAGCAGCCAGGTTTCGGATGGCGTTGTTTGTTGTGGTGTAAATGACTTCTAAGGTTTCATTGTTCTTCATTCTGCATTCTGCAATGATCTCGGCGTTCTTCTGGCGGGTGGTGACCCTGCCAGCTGGAGCCAGGGAGATGGTGTTGGTGTAAGTGATGCCGTGGCCTTCATCCTGGGAAAGGAGCCGTGGGAAGGGCTCAGCTGGGATTGCAGCAGCAGAGCAGTTGAAAGCCATAGCACTAAAGTTACAAACCTGCCCAGCTGTGCTTATCAGAGGCTCAGGATACCTTGGAAATGTGAAACAGGTTGCAACCAAAAAACCTTAAAAACAAACCCAAAAAACCTCCTGTTTTTTTTCAAAACACTGAACCAAACCAGGCAGCAAAAAGGTTAAGGAATGGAGTGTGGGAAGTACCAAAGCTATGCTCCAGTCACCCTTATCAAAACAGTGCTATCAACTAGCTCTTGGGAATAATTTGTGTGGATTCTTCCATATTTCTTTTGAAAGGTTCATTGATCATCAGGTTCTTAAAGAGTTCTTTGTACTTCAAGAGAGGAAACATGCAAAGGGATGAGCTAAGTGAAAATAAAATCAACTTACTCACACACTATTCATACACTGCTTTTACCGCCTCTTACTTTTCCTAAACCCTTGTTAGCTTTTTCACATTTTTATCCCCTTTACCTTTTTAATTGTTCCACAGCTGGCCAATGGGAAGGTGAAGATCACTGAATCTGTTACAACTGGTCTGCAAGATGGATCATTCAGCTGCAGGTGAGCTTCACTAAAGCCAAGGGAGGCCAGGTAAGACTTGCTCAGAACAATTCTCATGCTGTGTGAAGAGCATGTAAGGATTGCTGCCATTGAAAAAGAATCAAACAAAACCACATTAGCACAAACTGCTGTGGTCATTTCTTGCTTTGTCTACATCCTTGAGCCTGTCACATGATTCTGGATTTGTCAGTGAAAAAGCTCGTGCCCACTTGAGGTCATGCAGAAGTTGCACCAAAATTTCATGCTCAACTTCAGAACTAGAGCAAAACCATGTAAAACTCATGCTGAAAGTTTAATTTTAAGCTCAGTAACACAGAATGGATCTCTGCCTTTATAAAAAGGAATCAAAGTGCTGGTGCAGAAT
This sequence comes from Callaeas wilsoni, assembly GCA_013398955.1. Classification (NCBI taxonomy): domain Eukaryota; kingdom Metazoa; phylum Chordata; class Aves; order Passeriformes; family Callaeidae; genus Callaeas; species Callaeas wilsoni. Next base: position 34,732 of record VWPU01014769.1, on the reverse strand, counting down.
GATGAGTGAAGACATTTATTTATGTCAGATATTGAGGCATTAGAAGCTTCTTTCCACTTCAGTTAATGGGAAGATGGGCATGCAAGGATATAGGACCAATAAGGAAAATAAGGCCCAGCTCAGGTGATGCCTTAGGATTTAACTTTTATATTTTCATATATTTGTAATCTGCAATTCTTTAGTGTGTAACTCTGAGCTCCATACAGAGTGTTAGCAGCTGCTTTTCCCATTGTGGTCAGACACAACAATTCCTCTCCAGGCCTGAGAATCAAGGACACCTCACTGTCTCAGGCCCCGAGAAATGGAAACAAAAGTGAGTTGGGGGGGAGCAAACTGAGAGAATGGGACTGCACTGCCTGAAGCTGTAATTGGACAATGAACCTCTGAGATGCAAATGGACAGAACTTCTATCTGGCCCAAAAACGTGTGGCTGTGTCCATCCTGGGTGCAGTCTCTGCGAGACTCCTGCACTGCCCAAGGTGCACCCTGGGAAGGCCTTTCCATAAATCCCTGCCCTTTATCCTTTCACTCTGTCCAGCCTCTGCTCCAGGGCAGCCTCTGCAAGGCATCACAGGGGGAAAGGAAATTACAACACACCTAAACTCTGACTAACTAGAGCAGACCAGGAAAATTCCTGAGTGCCTTAGGCAACAAAAACATTTAAACTAACCAGACAATAAGAGTTTATCTTTGCATCCTAGCATGGTAATGATACCTGTTTTGTACAAAAGAAGGAAAACCTCAGATTTTAAGTGGTGCCAGCCAGAATAAAAGGACCCAAAAGTGAAAGAACTGTTTTTCTTTTGCAGGTGGGTCAGGAAGTAACTTATGCCCTATAGGTGAGACAATGTAGGATTTTTGTGTATAAAGAGGGTTAAAGATTACCAATAAAAAGGCTTAGCTCCTCAGCATCAACCATGGCTTCTTTTGGATGTTTGTAAGAGAAGAATCACGTCATAGAAAGGTTCAGCATCCTCTCCATGTAGCAAGTGCACTCAGTGTTGGGCTCCACGGGGCCTGGCAGGGGAACACTGGAATACTGAGCTGAAAATCCTCTGTAGGAGTTGGTGTCATCAGTGGACAGCACGACTGTCATCACGTTTGAGGAAGACTCAAATGTGGGCTGGGCACATCCACACACTTTCCCCAATAATGCAGAGTCCATGCTGGGGCCATCATAGACTGCTGTGAAGTCAAGTTGGCAGTCTCTGTCCAGTTCCAGGCTGCAGGCAGAGGAGAAATCAGCACAGGGAAATCTGAGTGCAGACAGCTTTGCTCACACTGGAGAGAGGATCCAGTGCAGATTAAGGTCTGAGAATTCCACTCAACAGAAATAAAAGAATGGGGAGCAGAACACCACAAATGAATGTTACTAAAGCCAAATAAAACGCATATAAATTATGATATTTCTCAAAATAAGTAGTTTTCAAAGTGTAGGTTTGGTTTCTGTGGATCTCTGAAACCTCTTGTGTGTATCACAGAGGAAGATTCTTGCAGTTTTTCATCAGTGGAGGGCGAATTCTCCCAGAACAGCACCAGCAGATGTACCCCAGCCAGGACTGCTGAGGGCATATTCCACCCTGTGCAGAGTTCATCATCTCAGAGGGCAGGGGTCGAGGTAATGATTTCCTGTGGAATCCTATACATTTCATACTGAATTCTTGCAGGGCATTCTGCAGCCTGAATCTCTCAAGAAATCGACCTACACCTCATAGCTGGTCACCTGAGATGTTTTCTGCATTTCCCTGACTGACACTGCAGCAGCTTTAGGGTAATGTACAGGAATGTGAAACACTTTGCAATCATTTCATCATAACAGTCAAAAAAACCCTTTATTTTTAAAGTGTACAGATGTTCTAACGATTAAAAAGCACTTCTTCCTGTGTTGAAAAAAGTAATGCCTTTTAACAGAATGAATAAAGAGAAATATAGCATTAGGGAATTTACTTACAAAAAATCCTAGAACTGTAAGTTTGTCTTTGAGTTTTTTGGTGCTCGTATGTGCCAGACACAGTATCTGAATTCAGGGTAAGGTTCTGGGTAGTTGGGGCTGCTGAATGTCCCATTGGGCGCAGTTAATTGTCCCCCACAATTTTCATTTCCTGAAAAGGAGATATATTGGTAACAGAATAAGTCATATAATGATTCATATGAAAAAAATCCCGTATGTAACTAGTAAGATTGATTCTTTGGGGCTCCAGTCCTTTGGAAATGATTAAAGGTACTAAAGATGGAAATTCAGTAGGGAATTTGAGGTCAGGTGGGTGTTACCAAATGGAGCCAGTGGTCACTATTTCTGTGATGCTCAGTGTGGTGACACCCACGATGGCTGTAGATGAGTTAGCTTTGGTACTGGGAGCAATTCAGTTAGAGCCACCTTTTGAATAAATTTGGTGCCCTCTTGAAAAACTGGTAATGAAGATGCTGCACTAGCCATACATGATCTGTATGGAAGTACAAAATCTTCAATTATGAGAGAGATTTTACTTGACAGACAAAGGCAAAAAAAAATCAAACCAGTGGAAACGCCAGAAAGACAAGTGTGGACTAGAACTAGAGCACCTGTACTCAGCAGGAGTTCTGGCTAGATGGTCAAATTCTCCTTCTGAGTAAATGCTGTAATATTTGCACGCTGAGTAGATTTCATAGGAGTCTGGCAGTAAAAATAAAGTCCCATAATGTCACCTTTGCCATCACTTTCCTAAGTAAAATGTAACTTTTTAGGATCTCTTCAAATGCATTGTTTGTACCTCTTTTTTGCCCCACACCATTCTCTGAGGCCTGAAGACCTGAGTGAGGCTAATTAAATATTCTTTTATTGCTGCAGTTCAAATGTTATTGAATGACTTACTTGATCCTGGTGGAAAGAAGTAGTAGTAGACAAAGAAGTTTCGTGTGAAAGCCACAGAGTTGGTTGTTATGAGAAAAGTTAAGCTGTCTGAGGATGATCCAAGCACTGGCACTGCATCTGTGTCATCACACACTTGTCCCAGAAGAGGTGAATCCGTGGAGGGACCATCAAACACTTTAATGCTTTCTGTTTCACAGCTTGAAGAAGGAGCAAATCTGTTGGAACAAACACAGTGAGAACCACCGGAGCTCATTGACAGGTAGCAGGCTCACAGATAAATGTGTGCCCGTGGGTTGGGGCAATGCCACAAATACAGGCTGGGTGGAGAATGGGTTGGGAGCAGCCCTGAGGAGATGGATTTGGGGCTGTTGGTGCATGAGAAACTCAACATGACCCAAAAGTGTGCCTTGTGCAACCCAGAAAATGAATGGGTTTGGGCTGCCTCAAAAGAAGGGAGATTGAGGGAGGTGATTCTCCTCCCCCACCTGGGGTGCTGCATCCAGCTCTGGGGCCCAACACAAGGAGGATGTACTGGAGGGAGTCCAGAGCAGGCCATGGAGATGCTCTGAGGGCTGGAGCTCCTCTGCCCTCTGCTCTGAGGGCTGGAGAAGAGGAGGCTCCAGAGAGACTTCAGAACCTAAAGGGTCTCCAGGAGAGCTGGAGAGGGACTTGGGATGGAGGGACAGGACAGAGGGGAACGGCTTCCCACTGCCAGAGGGCAGGGTTGGATGGGATATTGAGAAGGAATTGTTTCCTGTGAGGGTGGGGAGGCCCTGGCACAGGGTGCCCAGAGCAGCTGGGGCTGCCCCTGGATCCCTGGCAGTGCCCAAGGCCAGGCTGGACGGGGCTTGGAGCAGCCTGCGACAGTGGAAGGTGTCCCAGCCCATAACAGGGAGGTGGAAGTGGATAGACTTTAACCCACATCCAAACCAAACCATTCTGGGATTCACTGGAGTGCACAACACAGATTCGACAGAGAAAAATATTTAGAGGCAATGCATTTGTGTGCTATATTCTAGTGAAATGAAACAGTAGAAAAGCATCTGTAGGAAATACTTACTTAAAATGGGAGAAAATGAGCCTAATAGTTTGATTTGCACTCCTCTGGATTTGCCAGATGCAGTTTGCATTTGCATTTAGATCAATCCTTAATGCTTTGCTGGGCTCATGAAGTGAAGCCCCACAGCGAGGCACCCCTGTTGAACAACAGCAACCACAAAAACAGCTTGCAAGGATATCCCTCAAGTTTCCTCTTGCAGTGAATGTTTCATCCTCCATTATGCAAAGACTGGCAGAGTCCATCATCAAACATAGGAAAAATGTGCTAATTTTTAAAAATTTATTTCTATTACTTCATTTTATGAAATCTGATGAATCAGATGGTAAAAGAATATTAAAAATCATGGTTTGTCCTAGTTTTCCTAATAGCAGAGAAAAGGATCAAGCTAATAGCAAAACTGGAAATGCCAGGTGGTACAGGACATCTCCGTGACTCTCTTCAACAAGGTTTGTCACCACAAGCACTTCAAGCGTTGGGATTTGTAAGTTCTCTTATGAAAGAACCCCACAACTCAACTATGTCTGTCGTCACTGACAAGCTGTGAAGTAGGTGAAGCAATGGCCATTGGATAGGAAACTTTAGAGAAAGTTTATAATGTGCTCTGAGCATAAGATCTCCTTTCTGTTTTAATATTAATGTAAAAGTGATGGTTTAAAGCAGTCAGATGAATTTTGTATAGGGTGCATGCAGTACCAGAAAATAAGGTCAGGCTGTCTGATGGACTCCAGAGGGAATAGAAGGGTTTAGGAGAGACTTTTACTGTCACAAATGAAACCTCCTCATTGTAAGAGCATCACAGGCTCAGCCCTACCCTCCTGTGCCCTCTGGGGTTCTGTGGTCAGACACCCCTGGAGCAGCTCTGCTGCGATGCTTCATTGTCCTGCGATAACTGCCCTCCTTTAATCAGCTGCATTGCTGATCTGAGCACAGGATGGTGATCCCAGACTGAGCAACAAACAGCTCTTTATTGCTTCTGATTGAACAAAGGAAAAAGAACAAATCTCTTAAAAAGCAGCAGTTTCCCAATTAGTCACGTGACTGCTGTTACTCCAATATAGTATTAATTTATAAAAGCAAATTTATATTCCAGAATAAAACCTTTTCAAAATCAAGTTCTTAAAATAACTGCCATAGGGTGGAATGCATAGAGTTATTTTTTATAATTTACCATTTGAAATGCTTGCAGTCACATTTAGGTGTCACTATTGTGCATCAGCACATTAAAGTAAGATTACATCACTTCTAGAGATGTTTAACGTTTTCCCCTTCAGTTGCCTATATAAGACCTGTTGTGCAGAAATCAATAAAATGTCACAGATAAAGAGATTTCCATACCTGTGAATTCTATGGAGTTGCCTTCAGCGAGAGCCAGAGCAGGGAAGAGAGGCAGGAGGAAGAACTGCCTGAGCAGCTGCATTTTGAGGGCAGCTGGGGAGGGCAGGCTTTGGCTTTTCTGACTTTTATATCTCCTGTTACTTCACAATCACCCTGTAGTACATGGTATCGTGGAGGGAGGGCTTAATCTCTCAGTCACTCTTTCTTTTTACTAGATATAAATGAGAAAGTAACAGGTGGGCCCATTTTTTAACTGGGCACTGTGTGGAGTAAGTTTAAAGTGCTTTTGCTCGTGGTTCAAAGCACGTTTTTCAGTTGATGTCATTGAGAGGCTGTTTGGGGATGTTGACATCAGCAGGAATGTTGTGGAAGGGATTGGGAGGCTCCCTTGGGAGACACATTTGCAATTTTCTCTTAGCACTGCTCAGCAGGAGCTTGGTTTCCCCCACCTTCATTTTGACATCTCTCCCTTTAGGTTTCACTGGGCAAACCATTCCCTGTCCTCACTGAGGGTTTTCAGGCTGTAAAGTGCAACTATTGTAAAAGAGTTGTCATGAACATATTGCTGAAACACCCAGGGATGAGCAAGGCCAGGTTCATGTTCATCTAAAAGAAGATTGGACTGCAACCACTTTGCAGACAGGACTTTCTTAGCCCCACACTAGAAGCTGCAGAAGAAAAAAGGAAGGCAAGGAAACAAGCACAGTCCTGTATTTCTAATCTCAGACCTATGCCTTCTTTAAAACAACTTTCTCTGATTTTTAACTCACTTTAAGGATTTTGAATGCAACTGTCTCTTCATCCTGATACGTATTTACACTGCCTTTGAATAAACCTTTAAAGAGGTTGCACAGCATTTGAATTCCCTTTGGCTTCTGGAAATGCTGCATTTGCATTTACTCTGTGTAGCCTTTTATTTCTTAAACCCACACGTGTACTTGCAAGGAATTTTCAAATGTCAACATCCCCTTTGTGACTGGATGTGAATCTGCAGTGAATGTGTGAGCTGGCATGTGGATCCATGCCTGCCAATCAATGCTGTGTCCATCAGAACCAAATGCACTGTAAACCATTACCTGTGAGAAGCAGAGCACAGGGTTATGAGTGTGGTGGAGTTTTGTATGAACTGAGCACGATTAGAACCGGAAGAACATTGAAAGGAAACAAAGTCTTGATGAGAAAAAACAGAATCCAATTATTTTTTGTCACTGAGAGTGTTTACTGAAGTTTAGGCTTTTACATATCTGCTATATAAATCCGAAAGATCTGAAAATAAGGAACCCAAGTTCAGTTAAGATTAAATACCTTTAGATTTACACCCACTAGTATGTATTTAGAAATCAGCAGCAGATCTTGGAGCACAATGAACAGATCTAGAGGTGGCCAACATCATGTCGTGGTCAGAAGCATCATTACTGGGGGACAATGACAACAACGACGCTGTCACTTGTGCTTCTCTTGGCTCTTCTCCCATAGCCTTGGAAGGGCCGAGGAGGAGGACGAGGGGGCCTGTCGCCTGGACGAGGAGGAGGAGGTTGTGGGTTGCACCCTGAGACTTTGCACCATAGGCAAACTCTTGAGTGTACAGGAGCTCTGTAGTGGAACTGGACAACCCTCGGGCCTGATGAATCTTGATTCCCACAGGCTGGGTCACTTACACATCTGAAAAAGGGAAAAAAACCCCACAACCCCACATATAAATTGTCATATAATAATTGTGATGTGCTCTCTAAGTCCATTTGTTTCCTCAGTTACAAGAAACTTTCCTTCAACAATGTCCAGCTGTGTTGTTAATCACAGTTCACAGCACTCCTGAACACAGGTGCCACTACGTGGAATTTGAATATCTGTTGGTGTAATTTGCATCACAACACATACAAATATCACACATGTAAAGCACCTGGTGGAATTTTGTTAATATATATTAAATCACATTATAAACTGTAAGGTGGTGAGGTAGTGGGATTTTACTGGACACTCTGCTATTGTTCATGCACAATTAAAACAAACTAAAGGACAGCCCAGCCCTGGAAAGAAGGATTTTGCTTTTTGGAAGCTTAGAGCTGTGCATGAAGGATTCCTCTGGACAGCCAAGACAACACCAGCATCCCAGCCCCTCTGACATGTCTTTGAAACCCTGCCAGCATCATCTGGTGCCATAAATCAGTGACTCCAGCAAGAATGGCTCCAGGGACATCTGGATCAACAGACAGGCACCAAGAATGCTGCAGAAGTAGTGGTGTTTTGCAAAATTTTACTGTGATTAGTAATTGGTGGTGTGGGTACGACAGTAGTCAAACCAAGTTGAACCTGAACGTTTGAAGGGTGTAAGAAAATGGTGTGAGATCATATTTGGAGTATCCCAGCTTGGCTGGGGCTTCTCACGTGCATGAATAAATATTTACCCTTCCAATGTTACACTTGGCATCCCAGGTCTCCTTGGCTGGCACACGCTGTTTAAGTATCTCAGCAACATCAGCCTCACGTAGTCAGGCACGGGAATAAGGTCTGCTGCAGAGGAAGGAATTGAATGTTGATAAACCAGAGGTAAACACAGAGCAAAATGCAGCACATGTTAAATACTGGCCTGCTTTGCAAATTGAAATGTGGGCCTGGGATAGCAGCTGAGTGGGGAGGAAATGAATTCCTTTCTCTTTGGTGATGTTCCATTAAAAGCTCATTTCTCCCTCCTCCAACTAACCCCGAGGCTACTCCTTGGTGCTATTCTGTCCTGGAAGAGGGTGAGTTGGCCAAGACCACGAGCAGTTTCTCTGCCTGAGTCCTCCAGAGCACAAGGCACTGGCTGGGCAGCAGCTGCCAGGCTGTGGGAGGACATTTCAAATGTTTTTTATGCACAAGCGATGCAGACCTAGGCCAGCTCATCCCCTTGGCCCTCACCCCTGATGATTGTTCTGCTGCCAGCCCTGTATCAGCAGCGTGTGATCCCTGGCTAAGCCATGGCATTCCCAATCTCTCTGCCTGCATCCAGCCTCTCCCACTTTCCCCTTCCCCTGCACTCAGATGCCCTCTGCCAATGAACTGCCAGCCCTACCCAGCTCACATCTCTTACCCAGAGTATCCTGCCATTAGGAAGTCATTAAAAAGAAGAAAGAATCAAATACTTTACCTGAGCCTGTCGTTGCTGGGTTTGGATGGGCTTTTAATGCAAAAAAAGAAAAGGTTAAAAAGTGAGCTGATTGAGGAAAATATGTGCTTTTATGCCATCAATTAATAAACATTGTAATGAGCTGAACGCATTAGGACTAGGAAATGTTATTAGCAACAGTTCTGAAGACTAGAATTGTCATGGACAAAGGTTTCATACTAAGGAAAATGTGGGGAAAGTGTGAGAACTACAAGTGACATATTACTGCCATCAGTGGGAACGAGATTTAATTCTGTTTATCCCTCTGTGTGGGGCGATGATCCCATGCTCAAATGTCTGCCTTGCACCTGAAGTTCAGTTTCTTCTATGTTTTACCAAAGCAGCCAAGTGCCTTTTATCAAAGTGTAGCTGATATGGCCAGAGTCTAAAAGAATCCCTTTGTCTTCTCTCTAAGAAACTGAGGCAGAACGTTATCAATTAGTGAGCAAAATTTGCAATTCAATTTTTTCAAAAGGTAAAGCCCACTGTGGAAAACAAAGGTTCAAAGCAAATACCACTGAATATGTCAGAAGGATTCCCACTGACTCAACTTCCAGTGGGGATCAACTTTGAAAGTGCAGGGGGGCTGACTTTGTAGGAGTGAGGTGATCTAGAGGAAATCTGGATTTGTACTGGTGTAGTGTCTGCCCCAGTGAATTCCAGTTCCTTAGAACTTTCAGCAGAGCAGGTATTCCTCCCATATCAATACCAACGATTTAGGTCCCTCGATTTGTATGGAAGCCAAAAATATTATCCTCAAAGTTAAATGTTAATTGCATGAGATGATGCACGCTGTGAAGACAGGGAGCCTTGCCAGCACATCATGAGATCTCATCTTTGGTAGAGAAATAAAGGTATAAACCAGGGTAAATCTGCATCACTTACTGGTGGCAAAGTCTGTTGTTTCAGGAGTTGGAGGGACTGACGGAGCAGGTGAGCTTGGCGCTGTGAGAAGAGAAAACAGGAAGTTAAACATTGTCCATGTTCTAAATACATGGATGACTCACATGAAATACAGTAAACTGCTCACCACAGCTGACGAAATGACCAGAAATAAATACCTGGGTTTTCAGCTGTTGTGGGCTCAGTCGTGGCTGTCAAAGAGAAAACAAAACCCACACTTCAGTATCTGTTCCATTATTGTGTGGGCAAAGCCAGGGCTGTCAAGGAGGAGGGGAGCAGGAGTTTACACAAGCTAGCGCTTGATCCTGAAATTGTGACCAATATACCAAAGTCATACACACCTGCTGCTCCAGGAGTTGTGTTTTCTACAGGGGCTGATCAGAGACATGAGAGAGAACAAAACTGCAGGTTAAAAACTGTTTTCCCAGCACTGAGAAGGTGAGAAATGCCCAAACCTCAGGAGACTTGAAGGTCTCACTCGAAGGCTGGAAAACGCTGCCGCTGCCCAGGGCAAAGTTCCAGAGTGGGAGCAGCCTTAGGGAGGAAAACACAACCCTGTGCTGCCTCTGCCAGCTCTGACCGTGTGAGAGCTCTGGAAGCCTGGGGCTGTTTGAACACCAGTTGGGGTGCTGGGGTTACTGGGATAAGGTTTCCAACGCGCAGTGCCCGCCCAGTGCCGTGTGCTGGTCAGGGCTGTGCCAGCACCCCGGTGGGCACTGAGGCTGTCCGTTCCCATGGCAAACACATCCCAGCGATTGGGATGCAGCTCCGGGAAGTGCAGGGAGGCTGATTTTCTGGCAACGGGATGGTCAAGTGCAAATATGAGTTTATACTGATGTAGTGTGTCTGCCCCTTCCCGAGCGCTTTCATCAGGGCCAGCGCTTCTCCTTTCCCTTCTGCTCCTTTTTTGTGTCTGGAAGCCAAAGGAAAGGCAACTGGGATTATCTCCAATTCTAATCCATGAGATTATATTATTATGGAGCCAGGGAGCCAGTCAATACATGATCAGAGTGTGGGTAAACAGCTAAAGGTGTGAGCCAGAGCAGCAATATTCCTGACGGGTGGCAGTGTCTGCGGGTGCAGCAGCAGCCGGTGCCGCTGCTGTGGGAAAGAAAAGATGGATTTAAATATCGTCTGCATGTTAAATGTACCTTTTTTCCCCTGACACCCATAGCATGTAGGCCATAGTTACACTTTATTACTTACCAGGGGTAGTGTCTGCTGGTGCAGGACTTGCTGGGAGAAAGAAAAAGATGAAATTAAATATTATTCGTATTTTAAGTACGTATTTTTGCTCTGAAGCTTGTAGCATGTAAACCAGAGTAACACTGTATTACTTACCAGTGGTGATGTCTGCTGGTGCAGTACTAGGAGAGACTGTTGTTGTGAGAAAGAAAAGGTGAAATTAACTTTACGTTCATGTTAAAGTGTATATTTTTTTCCCCAAGATTGATAGCATGTACACCACAGTAATACTATTTTACTTACAAGTGCTAACTCCTGCAAGTTCAGCAGTAGGAGAGACTGTTGCTGTGAGAAAGAAAAGATTAAATTAAATAATATGTGCATTTTAAATGTATTTTTTTTTCACCAAGGCCCATAGCACATAAGCCAGAGTAACGCTTTTTTACTTATTGTAGTAATTAAATTTGTAAAATTATTGTAAATTATTAATATTGTAAAATTAAATATTGTGTGCATTTTAAATGTTGGGGTTTTTTTTCACCAAGGCCCATAGCACATAAGCCAGAGTAACGCTTTTTTACTTAATACAGAAAGAAAAGGTGAAATTAAATATAGTCTGCACTCTAAGTGTACTTTTCCTCTGAGATCTACAGCATTTCCTATTTATGGGAGATCAGGGCTGAGATATAATAGCGATGTAATAGCGACAGAGCCAAATTTTTCTGGGATACTTTGCAATTTAAAGGATATGGCTTGGGTTTGTTGTTTCCCATCCTTTAAATACTGCCTGCTTCAGCCTCTCCCCATCCTTGCTGAGCCTCTGGCATTACAGATGGTTGGCACAGCACCATTTCCCCAGAACAGTGGCAGAGCTATCTCCTCAGCCCAGGCTCATTTCTGAGAGCTGAGAGCTCCACACATTTATCTCCCTCTCACAGGGAGAGGCTTTCAGACACCTGAAGCTCCAAATTAGTTTTAAGGGCCTGCAGTGCGTTTTTCTTTCAGAGAGAGAAATCAGAGACACCTCCAACAACATAATTTGAGTCCCTCCTGGTCTGTGGCCACCATAAACTGCTCCAGATGCACACACCTGTCTCACCCCTTGGTGGGGCAGGAATTACGAGGTTTTCATTTTGGGACCTTTTGCTGTCACCTGGCATCCATTTGTGACCAACTGATGCCCATCCATCCTGGATGAGGGCCGTGTTTCCTCGGACTCTTCGTCCTTAATTCCTTTTTGCTGGCAATGATCAAGGCTCCTTCCATCCCAGCACCATCCCAAACACTTACTTCTGCAGAAGCTGGCTGTAAAGAACTGTCAGCAGCAACGTGCCTGGCTCACTCCCCAAGATCTAGTTCTAAACAAGACTGCCAAATACAAGATAATTGAGAGGAATGCTAATTAACCTATTGATCCGGGTGCTGAGTATTCATCAGAGATGGTGGAAGATGTTAAATAGAAAGTTTAGGACTATTTTAAGACTGCATTAGCTGTCTAAATGCAGGTGGGAATAGTGAGAAAGAGACAGATTAAAAATTCTCTATTCACATCCAGGCAGAAGTTAATTTGTTGTTATTCAGCTGATATTAAAAATGGCTTTATGGGAGAGAGGCACCTTTCCCATTAAAGTTTCTAAATGAATTAATTATTTCATTAATCTGAAATATGATCAGCAATCTGAAATTTTCAGGGGCACTTTTTCAGAAAATAAAGTAATAGTCTCAAAAATCTTTAATGTCTTCCTGTGGGGTGCCTACAGACAGCTGAACAGCCACTTTCCACTTTCAGCAAATCACTAAAAGAAAATAATCAATATCTCTATCTCTTTAAAGAAAATTCTTTGTTAAGTGCAGGATATAATCGAAGGAATCAGTGAATACTGAATTTTCCTGAGACTTTAGCACTGTTTACCTGCAATATGTACAAATTTAACTAATAAAGTTATTAGAGCTAGAAAGGAGCATTTTTTTCCCTTTAACCATTGAACAGCATCTCTGGTACATACAATGTCTATAAGTAAGACGAAATTTTCTGAAAAAGCAAGGCAAGCAGCAAAATCTGATGAAAGCCCAGTAAAAGAGTCTTCTAAGAAGGAAAATTTTTGTTTCTATCCTTTCGAAAGTGAAATGACTGGCAGGAAAAAGGCAGAAAAAGAGCAACTGATATTTCTTCACTGTGCTGAAGGGTTTGCCTGCTAATTTGTAAGACAACATTTACAGAAATCAGGATAGATCCTAGATCTGGAACAGGAAAACACTGAAATAAGGTCAATGAGTGGAGCAGTGAGGAAATCTGTGTTACACTTTCTAGTGCTGGCACCGAGTCACAGCTCTGAATTCTGCCAGCACAGGTAAGGCTCTGGAAGACAAGCAGTGTCAAAAAGAAGCTTTACAGACAGGAATTAGGAGTTGTCTTGGAAATTGTTCGTGGTGTTTTACAGCATCTTGGAGTGGGTGTGACACAGCCTGAGCTCCCAGACCGTGACAATGGGGACAGCTTGGAGGAATGGCTGAAGACACACAGAGAATCATGAGCTCTGAGGGAAGCCTTAAAGAGCTGAATTCAGCCTGTGTGGGAAGTGTCTGTCCCTGTTCTGAACAGGATGGCCACAAGGCCCTCTGCACCCCAGAGTCTGGGAAAGTGAAAAGAGGAGCTGCAGAAAATACCTGTAAATAAAAGATGTTTAAATAGAGTGCCCAAAGCTTTTTTTTGTGGTCAATTATAGGTCAATTTAAGAGGCAAAGTACATAAACATCTGCCTAGGGGGAGGTTTGCATTGGGTTTTAAAGGTACTAATGGTAAAAATTCCTGCTTTATTAGAACAGGAGGTGGGACAGCATGTGGTGGGGAGGAAGGTCCCAGCTCAGCTGATGCCTGATTCAAAATGACCCTGTCTGGTGAAATTCTGGTCTTAAGATTTTTAAATTTTTTTTTTAATACTTAAAAATTATTTCATAAATTCATTAAAGCAGCCCAGTCATTAAAAGCTCGCAAAGTGTGCCACAAAACAGATGCCAGAGTGAGAGTTTCCCCAGAAAAGAGCGCGGGAGCAGGTGGGACGTGGGCACACACACTGCAGCACGACCAGCTGTACCTGGCTCTTGCTCACCTTCCCTCACTGTGGACGCTGCTGCTGGAGTTGGTGGTGGCTCACTGCTGCCTGTGGAGGGGGAAGACGGGCTCAAATTGTCTCCTTCTGTGACAGAATAATCTGTTGAAGCTTTGAGGGGAAAAAAAAGCGGTAGGAACAATGAACAATATTGCTCAACACGAATAGGAACCTCGATTAAATTTTGATTAAACGATGTGGATTTGTCGTGTTGCTAGAAAAGTGTGAAGTCTCTGTCCACACATGACACCACAATAAGTCAATATTTAGTAGTTGGATTCTTAAGCTTCTCAGCTACTGGAGAATGAAGTTCTGTAATCAAAGAGCTGTGAATGTTCATAGCCCTCCTTATTAAACTTCTTTGCATTCTTTTTCCATATAGTCTGGCTGTTCCTTAGCTCACCGAGGCTCCAAATTGATTTTGCAACTCAAGCTCTGCCTACATAAGCTGTGCTTAAGATTCCTGGTGTAGTTACTGCCTCAGGCTCTTCATTCACTGAAATGGATGCAAAGGAGGAATATGGGGATTTTGAAAGGACTGTGAAAGTGTTGAGGAAATACATTGCTGGAGAAAAACATCAATCAGTGGTAGAAAATGGAGCTGATGACTGCTGATATGATTTTGATTATGTCCTTGAAGGAAAAGAGACTTGGATTGTGGCCTCTAAAATTTGGTAATTTGAGTCAAAACACTCAGGTGAGGTTATATTTTGTTAATATTAAATATAAACTGAACTTTTCTTCACTGAGACAATGAACTAGCAGTTGACTGATCTTGAGGTTTATTCATTTATTTTAATCCTACCAATGTAATCTATTTTGAACAAACTCAAGCACTATTATCAGATTTTATGGCATTGTGTCTGTACCTTACCTTCAGCCAGTGTGGAAAGGATTTCTGCAGCTGAGGTAGTCACATCTCCTACAGGTGGGGCAGGTGACAAGTTTGATTCCGAAGTGTTTTCAGAGGCTGGGAGAAAAAGGAAGAAATGTGGAAACAAGAGGGAAAGAGCCCTCGGGTAAGGCTGAAATCAGCTCTTGATGAATTTAAATGCCTTCGGATTCCATGGTGTGGATTCCAAATGTGCCCCATCCATCTTCCCTCACGGCAGGCTCTGCCCACAGCACTCTCAGCTCCCACCTGGGTGGTAGCAGCAGGTCAGTGGCAGGGTGGCCAAATTCATAGACCAACATGAGCTACACTGAGAGATGCTGATTTTGCAGCATATTTTGGCTTCCCCACCCAAGTCCTCTCCTAGCCACATTTTTCTGACATGCTGCATGTTGAGCAAATGCCCTTTTCCTGTCTGCGGTGTACTTGGAATTTCTGATGTCCTGCTTTCCTCTGTGGTGCTGGTGGAAGGAAGGGAGGCAGTTGTGCTAGGGGAGGCTGAAAGGGTGAGAAATTAAAGGGCTGCAAGCAGCATTTAAAAGCTTAAGAGTGATTTGAAGAGCTTGTGACTTGCTTTAGGTCTCAGGCTTAATCAAAAAGCTGATCTAGTGGGTGGTATCCCTGCCCATGGGAGAGGGTTGGATCCAGGTGATCTTTGGGGTCCCTTCCAACTCAAACCAAACTGTTCCATGATTCTCAGTGTCAGGAAAATTAATCCACCAATACCAGAGGTTTATGTCCAAAAAGGAGACAGAGCAGTCCCATTACTTTATTCGAATAAAGGGAGAGGCCATGGGGCATTCCCCTGGGCTCACTCAAGTTTTTGGAGGATGCAGCCTCCTTTTTATCCTAATTTCCCGACCGCATTTTCCCTCTCTCTTTCCCCATTGGCTGAGGTACTTGAGAGGTACAGACTTCCCAGAACACCTAATTCCTCAAATTCCCTCCTAATATATACCCCCCCCCTTGCCTTTTTTTGAATTCCTATGGAATTTATGGTTCTCCTCATTGTTTCTTTCATCTTTTGATATTCAGTTTCATTTATTTGCAGACCTACAGTATACTGATAAAGACAAATCTCTCTTGCCATTCATCATGCAGTGGAATCCTTTCCCACTGTTTCTTTTATCTCTTAGTGCTAGTTTTTATCTATCAGCAGGCCCACAGTTTATTTGTAAAGACAAGTCCCTCATTCCTTTCAATCAGTCTGCTAAATAACTGGAGAGGCTCATCCCCCAGCAGAGGGAAATGAGTGCAAATGCCTTGCTGTGGTCCTTAAAGTTTCCAGAGCTTTTGTGAATCTCGGATACACAAAATTACAGTGACCTGGACAGTTTTTCCTCGCAAATTTGCAAGTATATTCTTTATAGCTACAACTCAGAGGTGTTAATCAGTAAGTACATGTATCCCTGCCGTGTCCTGACAGGCTGACATTTTTTCAGGTGAAAATGTTGTAAGGGAAGTTCTCCTTCACAAAGGAGGAACTAAGGACAACTATATTGTCTGCTATGAATATTTACAGATTTGCACCGTCACATCTTAATTTAGCTGAAAACCCCAAATGAACAGAGTGTTTGTTTTACAAAGCACCTGTAAAATGGCTGCTCTTACCTTCGTCAGCTGTGGTTGGGATTTCAGGAGCTGATGTGATAATTTCCTCTGTGGCAGTAGCGGGTGCAGAAAACACAACCGGGGCCAGTTGAGGAAACACAAAGCAGAGAGAGATTGGCAGCAGTTAGGAGTGGACACGTGAATGAAAGTCTTGATGAAGTAAATAAATTTGGGCTTTGTGGGACAGTGAGTGGTTGCACAGCCTTTTATTTTTGATTACAAAAAATTATTTTCACCTCATTTAATATTTACTGACAGAGGCAGTCGATCCCCGTGTTGTTTCTGAGTGCATTGTTTCACTACTAGAGGTGCAATAGTCATTTGGAAAGGTGCAAAGGGGCCATTTGGAGGGGGAATAAAAGATGAGATTTGCCCTGTGCTTTGGGAGTGACTTCCAGCCCCCAGTGTGCCTCATCTTCCTTGAGGGTGGCCGCGGTGTGTGGAGCAGGCGATGTCTCAGCCTGTGCTGGGGTCGAGCTGGGTGCAGAGGAGGAATCTGCAGAGACATTGCAAGGACCTGTGACATCGCTCATCCTTTGGGTTTCACGGGAAAGAAAGTCAGATCCCTGGGCTGTAAATTTTGGTCGTGTGGCTCAGAACAACATCTTCCAGCAGTCACTGCAAGCGAACTCAGGACACTCGTGTTCCTCCTGTCTGCTTTAAACAAATTGCAGCTGTTGCTCGAGATGTCCACACGTGGCTTTTGCAGCTTGTTTTTCAACCTCGCCTTTACCAGCAGAAATTGGGGGTTCTGTGCTAGTTGTCACAGTTTGCTACTGTGTTGAAACCTTGAGAATAAATGGTTTTGGGAACCAGCTTTTCATTACTGGGTTACATATAACATAATAAAACCTATAATCGTGATTCTATGTGATACAAACTTGCATTTTAACACCTGCTCCTCCGTGACTGTGTGTTATGAAGAGCATAATTAACACCTAGAAATCCCAAGAAACATGAGTAGAATCTGTACTTCAAGGTTTCCAGGGTGTTATGATTATTTCAGCAAAAAAATGGAATCAGAAACTTAGACCTGGAGTGTGAAGACTTGCCTCACGTTTTCAGTAATTATTAGTAGGTAAGAGGCAAATACAGTTTGGATAAGCAATGCAAAGAGCAGAAATAATGTTGCAGTGGATAAATAGATAGTAATTTAGAGCAATAACTTGTAATTCAGAGCATGTGCATTTGTAGAAAACTGTCCACCAAGGAGCTGTAATCACATGATTTTTTAAAAATTAGACTCTGAGCACTAGGGAGATGGTAAAGAGCTAGTTTTGGGACTCCTGTCCCAAAACCTCTGCCTTACCTGTTGGTGCAACCATGGACTGCGTTTCATCTGTGAACAGCAAAAAAGCAAAAATTTACTTTATTGGGCAGTTATTTATATTATATATTTATGACAAGAATTATTTTTGTTTCCACTCACACATGCCTGGTTCACAACCGGATGGGCCTCTAGCTTCTCTTAACTCTTTGCCTTTCTTATCTTGGAGGTTGGCTGTAATCAGATGTCGACTAAAGTGGTCCTGAGCTACCTTTTCACTCTTTTCATACTCAGGGCTTGCTGTCCAATCTTGTTATGTTGCCCAAGAAATCTTTTTCTCCTCAGTCACTCAGACCTAAACACAAGTAGCCCTCGCACCTCCACATTTCAGCCCTGGCCTGATTTCCAAGCTCTGCTCTGATGTTTCTAGCATTTATGGTGAACAGGATAGTCCAAGGAGGTTTTTTTCTTATGACTGTATTTTATTTTTATTATTATTTTTATTTTTACCTGAGCAGATGACACCAACATCCTCATTGAGTCCACAGTTGTGCTTGCCCCAGCCGGCGTGCCGGCAGTCCCAAAGGTGGGGTTCAGTTCCTCTACACTGCACATCATCCAACTGGATAATTTTTCCACTGGGGCCAAAATAAGACAGTCCCAGGACAGAGACAGCTTGGCCACAGTTAAGTTGTCTGCACACAACGTTGGCACTGTTCATATTGAAATAATCATCACAGACCGTGCCCCATTTTCCATCATGATAAACTTCAACCCTCCCGGCGCATCGGTCCCCTCCAGATTCCAGTCTCAGCTGTGGTTGTGGTGGAACTGAAGCAAAAGTTTACAGGTAAATCTCAATTTGTTTATTTATAGCTAAACTTCTGGTGCCTGCGCTTGAATGCCTGTGGCTCTGCCGAGTGCAGGGCCTGACCTACCCTGGTAGGTTGTGGCTGGCTGTGCTGCTGAGGCACGGCTCGCCCACAGCTGGCTCGGGTAACTCTGCACATCTGCCAGGTATGTTCACGCTCAGCAGCACGTCTCCTACCTTTCTGTTCAAATTTGTCTTTAATCCAATCTGAAAATTTGTTCCACAGTGAGTTTGGGTCTCCATCTGGCTGGTTCCACCAGGCTCCACTTGCTGTGGCAGAGAAGGAAAC
Source organism: Callaeas wilsoni (assembly GCA_013398955.1). Taxonomy (NCBI): domain Eukaryota; kingdom Metazoa; phylum Chordata; class Aves; order Passeriformes; family Callaeidae; genus Callaeas; species Callaeas wilsoni. The sequence goes on along the minus strand of VWPU01014769.1, from coordinate 16,213 downwards.
TTATTAGCCCTGAAGTAACACATCATACTCTTGTAAATAATTCAATACAGCCAGCCCTTAACTGTGGGCTTCCAAGCAGGGGTTCAGAGATGCAGCGACGCAGGAGTCCAGAGCGAGGAATGAATTATTTATTAAATTTACAATCCCATTTATATATTGTAGTTCTATAAAGCAATTGAACAGTGTTCACACATCTCCTAGGGTGATTGGTCAAAGTCTCAGACACCCACTTAGAAATGTTTTTTCCCAATATAATGTACACAAGGTCAGAAGATACCAGATATGAATGCTATTTACAAAAACCCTATCTATTGTTTACATAGCTTACACGACAAAGGAAAAGTTCTCACAGAATGAATGCAAGAAGAGAAAATTTCCCTGCTAACAGCATTTCAGCATCCACACTTAACCTACACGCTGTGAAATCACCTCTTTTTGTAAGGGATTGGCAAGACTTTTTCGTTGTGTCTATGATGATAAATAAAGCTCAAATTATCTCATCCAAACTAGCAAGATTATAAATTTGAAGGAACATATAATGCAGAGAGTATTTCCATCTGGGTCTGGCAGACTGCTCTGTGCTTCTTTTCCACTCTTTCTCTACGTTTTAAAATGTACAGTATAGAATAATTTTAATTAAAACGAGAATATTAGAAGAAGAACATTTAGAAAACAACTTCCACAAAATATTTCCCTCATGGAAGAGTAACAAAGGAATGTTCTTCAGCTTTCTTCAGTCTGTAAACTTCATAGGTTATATTTTGAAATATAGTATCTTAATATAATATTACATATATCATATATATTGTATTATGTATTTTGAAATAAGTATATTTTGAAATACATAAATTTTGAAATACAACCTATGGATTTGGACTGAATCTTTGAAGTAAAAGACAAATTAAACCATCAATTCTATGGTACAGAACTCATCAGCAATATTCGAGGGGAATCTTTGCCACCACTTTCCAGCAAGCCAGCCTGTAATAATTAATAAATAATTTTGTCTGTAACATTTCCCTGCAAGCATGAAAAAGTTTTCGAGGCAGTACCTGGTTCAGACAGGAGAGTGGTGCTCAGCAGAAGCAGCCAGGTGAGACGCCCGTGAAGGTCCATGGTGGTTGGGAGTGGTCTGTTCTAACCCAGCACAGCTGCAGAATTTATACCAAATGGGTTCTGGTCTGCATCAAAAGCGTGTGCTGTGCAACCTGATCCCCCTCGCTGAACTTCCAGATCGATGCCAAGGAAGTGATTTAGTGAGGATTTTCCTTTCACAGGGTACATCCAGACATCCGGATGAGGAGATCCAGCTCGCGGAGCTGTTCCGGACTGGCCACCGAGATCTTCCCAAACACTCCCCGGGCACCTTTGTGGCCCTGTGTTGATGGTGTGGCTGTTCCAGGAAGCAGGGATTTACTTTTGGAGATTAGGCTGTTTGGTAAGGATTCTCATGCCACCCATTAAGAGAGTTTCCAATTTACAATCATACTAAACCAGATTAAATTGGTGGGAGGATTGTGCCAAAAGATTAGCATTCTAATAATGTCAGGCAAGCCTCAAACAAATTCTCTTTGTTTGCCAGAATTACTCCTGTAAGAAGCAGTTTTTCCTTATTTTCCTGACTCCTCTTTAACCTGGGAGAAGATCCCTCCATCACGTTTCAGATCTGCAGTTCTCTCTGTCTGACTTGCAGCCCCCAGAGCAATAAAAGAGAAATATTGGCCAAGGCATGGCTGGGCAACTGCTGATCTACAACAGTCAAGGAAATGGAGCAAGATAGGGCCACAAGGTGCTATCAACGTATTTTTCAGGTGAAGAGTAGGAACTGGTACCAGGTTTTTATGCTGCTTTGTGTGTTATGTGATCAAAGGATAAGAGGAGAGGCAGAAGATATTGTAGTGCCAGTGTAAATATAAATTAATAAAAGACAAGGAGAAATAAAATCATCATGGAGAGGAAATATACCACAAGTCATGCTGGATATACTTTGCCACCTGTTTTTATTTTTATTTTTTTTTTTTAAGATTAAGTGATTTGCCTCATAAAAGGGAATCCCACCTAGAAAAGACCATCCTTAACTGGGTAAGATTGGCTTCTATCAAAGCCATGGATCCAGCAGGATCCCTCCAGTGGTCTCCCTGACATGAGGTGATGGTGTCAACACCGCCATGGCCTCTGATATCCTAAAGGATGCCTCCAGCTCTGCCTCACTCTGGGCTGTCAGGGAGAAGGGACTCAGCTACAGAGAGTAAAAAAACAAAGCTGAATTGTCTTAGCTGAATTAAAAATGAACATTAATTCTTTCTTTGCATGAATGCTTTTTTTGTTTTCATGGCACAGTACAGCTCTACTTGGAGCCCTGATATAGGGATAGAAGGCGACATGGAAGGAACACGGCTGAATGCAAAAATCTTTATTAAGAAGCATCGAGATTTGCTTTTTCAGCAGTCCCCAGTCTCCTTTACGAAACAGGTCGCAAGGAAGTCCTGCAGAGGGCTAATCCCGTGTGCCAGGAATCAGCACTGGTGACAGTAGGGCTGACCTTTGTGGTCTTGGAAGAGCAAAGCTGTTTCCCAGAACATCATCTTAAAGAAATCTGCCAAAATCTGCTCCTAGGAAACAAACGTGGTTTGTAGTGAAACAGCTTTGTGCTGCAGGTTGGATGTTAATCTTTCTACACAGAGTGAAGTTTTGCTGCACTGGCAGATCTCCCCCTCCCTGGAAATGGCGTTATTTAGTGGCATTAATGGCATTAATTTCTATGAGTATCTGAGCCCAAAGGGGCTAAAAGTAGAGAGGAAATGCGGAGCAGTTCTGGAGGCTGCTGCCACTGGAGGGCAGCGGGACCCCGTCCTCGGGAAGTGAGCACGGGGCTGGGAAAAGATGCTCCAACACCACAGAGCTGCTGTGGCGCCCATAAAGACGCTCCACCTTGGCAAATCCCTTTAAAAGTAAGCAGAGGTGAGGATAAACGCATGCATATTCGTAAAGGATTTCACTGAAGCGCTTTTGAAGGAATAAACTAGGGATGACTGCCTTTCTCCTGTACGTGTATTTCTCATTCCCGTGTTTATTTGTAATTCTCATTCCCTGGGGGAAAAGAAAAATCACTGATGTGTGCGAACTCACAACTTTTTCCCATGCTGTAGTAATATATTTCTTATTTCTTTAAACATCATACTGCACTCCTGAAAAGTTTTCTTATGCAGCAAATCCCAGGTTTTTTAGCTGAACCCATTGCATTCCCAACAATCCAGTGTCCCGCCCCAGTGGAAGTGTTCCCAGTGCCAAACTCAGTTCTGCTCCAGACCCTTCCCTTCCCTGGACTCGCTCCAGCCCCTCAATGTCTTTGTTATCCTGAGGGACCCAAAGCTGATCCCAAGATCTGAGGTGCCTCAGCAGTGCCAGCACAGGGCATGGTCCTGCTGGCCACAATAATGCTGGAACTGGCTGTGTTTTCTCTCTGCCAGCCTTTCCAATAAAGTCCAATAAGTTCTGAGGTGAAAGGTGTTTTTGAGGAATGATTAGAGAAAAGGCAAATCCCAGCTGAAGTAAATCACATCCTCACAACATAACCTGCAAAGAGATTGCCTGTATTTACGGTGAATTTATTGTAAAGTGAAAAATTTATATATGAAGCTGTTTTCTTTGGAGAAAACTGAGTATTGAGTGCTGGGTCCAGCTTTGTGGTCCCAGAGGAGAATTCCCTTGGGATAAGGATGTCACATTCAGCCTCTGGAAGCCCCAGTGAGGGAAAATCTTTGTCAGAGGCGAAGGCAGTGCCGAAGTCGAGGGGTGTCAGTGACCTTGGCCCCACACATGGCAGGAGAAGTCATTTCATCCTGTTACCCAGCTAAGGCTTTGTGTCAACACACCTTGCTTGTCTTGGCTTGTGCTGCATCCCTGCAGCTTTTCCTGCTTTTTGCTTTCATGGACAATGCTCTTAATGGAGAGCTTTCCTCAGCTTCCAGCAAATCCCTTTGACCTCAGCAGCACCACGGGCAGGGTCGCTCAGAGTGCCACCAGCGCCGGTGACATTCTCCAGCATCCTTTCAACGTTTGTCATCACAAACATGGGAGTGGCCTTGGGGTGCCAGGGACTGAGGTGGCACTGGGGCTGCCTTTAAATTTAAGTAGATTTTGCTAATAAAATCAGTGCAGTGAGACTCGTGGACTGAGGTGTGCAGTGTAACTCGCTCCCTGTACAGAGAAGAAGCTGAGACTCTGTAGGCTGCCAAAGTTAAAGTGATTTATTCCCAGTTGGACAGTGGTTATGAAATTAGTAGTTATGAAATAAATTACTTGTGTTAGACACATATTAGTGGGTATTGATATATTTGCAATGAAGTATTTAAATTAATGGAGGAAAATCAAGGTTCAACTCATCAAGTTGAGGGTGACCAAGACATGAGGTAATCAAGCCAATATCACCATGACTTTCTTATAAATGAATTTTCTTTTCTCTGCATTTCAAGATCACCTGTTGAGGGTGACCAGGACATGAGGTTAATCAAGCTAACATCACCATGACTTTCTTATAACTGAATTTTCTTTTCTCTGCATTTCAATATCACCTAAAGCCCTTTGAGTTTCATTTTGAAGTGAAAAAAGTCTCTTAGGGGTTTTTTGTGTGTAGGTAACTCTATATAACAGATAAAATTAAAAATGCAGTTTTATGCAACAGCTTTTCTTTTCTTAAGACTTGAAACTTTTGACAATCTGATCCAGTGAAGAGGTTTTTCACACAAAAAAGGTCACATGCTTTCAGTACTGTGGCAAAGAAGATTTATATTTGTTTCATATATTAGATCTCCTTAAATATTAAAAATGTGTAGTTAGCTTTATGAAAACTCATGTAAATCAGAATTACTGCTTTCATTGTGGTCAAAATACATCGTGTTTTAAGTTTTTCCTCATGCATAACCTACCGAAGAAACTAAGTAAGGTGCAAATCAGTAATAATTTAAAGAGGAAGTTTTTTATGGTAGGGATTTTTTTCAGGGTAGGAATGGTTGAATAGATATGAAATTGGAAATGCCAGGTATTTCAGTTCCCATAGAAGTTGTCAGAGGAGGAAAAAGACAAAAAGACATTGTAGCAATTAAGGTTTCTGTAAAATTAACTGTATTTTTAGAACAGGTTCTTCACCCAGAGGGTGGTTGGATGCTGGAACAGCTCCTCTGGTTACAGCACCAAACCTGCCAGAGGTCAAGAAGTGCCTAGACAACATCATTATTCAGGTGGTTTAATTGTAGGTATTCCTGTGAGGAGCAGGGAGCTGGACTCAAACATCATGGATTGTTTCCAAATCAAGATATTCTATGATTCTGTGATAACACTTCACCCTTTTTGTAAAACCTGTTTTGTATCACAAAGTGTCCAACAACAGGATAATGGATTATGAGCTGACTTTCCTTGCTAATGACATGAAAAATCAATCAGTGGAGAACAGGATAAGATTTTGCAACTTTTTTTGCATCTGAAAGAGATTAAGAAAAGTTGTCAAGGTTAAATTTGGGTAAGGACGTAGAAGGGCCAGAAGATCATGGCATATCCTTCAGAGGGATCTGACAAAGCTCTGGTTCCTTTTTCTTGCTTTCTGCTCCTAAGCTGCAAAAGAATCGTGACTCTAAACATTTGCATTTGGTTTATCCTGGTTATCCCGCTCAAATAAATGTTCCCCAGGTGTTCAATAAAAGCTTTGTCAAGGTAAGATATGTGGGATTAGGACCTTAAGTTCAGGGAAAGTCTCCTGTGTGAAAGTTTGTTGGTTCTGTAAGGGCAGAATGTGCCTCCAGATTGATTTTGTTGCTCCTCCCTAGTCTTGGTAGTGAGCAAATAGTTGGTTAAAAGAGGCTAAAGGTAGTTATAAAGTGATAGTAGTATAAGAGTATTGGATGGACTCTGAGTGACACTGCTTAAAATGCTCTAAAAGATTTTGAATCTTAGTTAGATGGAAGTTTGCCATATCAAATATGGACTAAAATTTTAAAAAGGGAAACACTGCATAGGACAGAGATTTGGTGACAATGTGGGTATTAAGAGAGGCATAATGCTGTTGAGAAATGTGTTTGCTAGTTCAGGGGAGCATATTTCAATTCGACAAAATTAAAATTTCATTGTGGCTCCTCTTGATCCAGCCAAGGCGTTACCTTGTACACAAGCAAATGGCACTGGCACCACAGTGACTGTCACACTTCTCTCTACACCACCCCTTGTGAGAATGCTCCCGCAGGTATTTCTCCTTCCCCCTGCACTGCACATCATCCATGACAGCTTTTGTGGGCCCGTGAGTAAAGCTGGCATCTCCTGAAGGCGATGCAGCGTGTCCACAGACCTAATGGTTACAGACAGCTTCTGCATCACTTTTATCCCAGAAACCATCACAAATGTTCCCCCAGGCTCTTTTGCAAAATACTTCAGCCTGCCCTTAGCACTGCTTCCACCCTCACTTCCCTCACTGACATTTATTTGAAAGACAAAAGAGAATTTCCCTGAACCTGGACACTTCATGGAAAGACAGAATCAGAGATTTATGCAAGTTGGAAGGGACCTCCAGAGGTCTCTGGTGCTGTCCCTGCTTGGAGCAGGTTGTTCTGGGCCATGTCTATAAGAGCATTGAATATCTCCAGTGTTTTGCTCTGTACAAGTTCAGTTCTGAAACATCAGAGCATGATATTAAATGCAATTACACAAATGTAAGAAGTTTGCCTCTTCCTTCAGATCCTGTGCCAGCTGTGAATGAAAAAATCAGTCACTTCTAGGTGGAGTTTTCAGACACTGCAGTAAATACTACATCTAGCTAGGAAATGGGGTATTGGACATGGTGCTGAAGAAGCAGATTAATGCACCTTGTTCCAGGACTATTACACAGGTCTAAACCAGAAGTCAGACCAGTTTTGAAACGCATTTGTTCATGACTATAGGGGAAAATATGAATTTTGAAAGTATTAGTAGTAAAAAGGTTGTATAAATGAAAGAATGCAGTCACTAAAATGAAAATCCAAGGCAAATCAAAATAAAACCAAAGGATTTGATTTGACAGAGTTTGGTACTACAGAGGAAATATTGCTGGAAGGCAAGAAACTGAAAAAGCAGAGATGGCCAATGTAATTTCATGCAATGGAGATACTTTTAACTTCTAAAATCATTCTAGTAAATTTTTTTTGCAGGAGTTCCTTTCTAATAGCTTCATTTTTTGAGTGCCCTAATTATTGTTTGAAGCCCTTCTGTTTTGTGGGACCAGTGGTTAATCCCTCCCCTTGGATATCCCACAGCAGCCACTGGCCCAAGAGGAACCAGGGAGAAAACATTACCAGGGCGATGGACTGCCTTATCTGCAGTAAACAAAATGCTATTTTTCTCCAAAATGCAATGCCGGGAACCTCTCAAAACCGTCCAAATTCTAGCCCGTGTTTCAAACAGTTCATTTCCAGCTTGATTTTTGGCACCCCAGCTGCCACACTTCTCTGTCTTCGGGCAGCGCCTCGTGTGCCGGCCGGATGAATCCTTGCGGTGCTGGCAGGGAGCAGCGCACTTGTCTTCCTCAACAATGCATTCCTTAGCGAAATCCAGCGAGCTTTGGAGACAAAGAGGGCTTGTCTCACGCTGGCAAGGCTCTCGTCCAGTGTTTACGCTACATGCTCGGAGTGCTGCCCTCAAACCGGCCCTGCTGCCCGGCAGCTCGAAGGGGAACTGGAGCAGCAGGTTCTGGCCACCCTTCTGCAGCTGGGGCTTCACCATCACATTTCTGAGCCTGAACTGGGGGTAGCAAGAGCCAGCGTTTGGGGCAGAAGGCCTGGCTTTGCCAAACAGAATCATGGAATCGTTGAGGTTGGAAAAGGCGCATCTTTGCATGGAGGCACAGAGCCCTCACACGAACGTAACCCAATTTTCATCGTTTCTCATGCAAAAAGCCCTGCTTGAATCCAGGCTTAACAAATAGAAGGTGGTAACTAATGCAAAATGCTTGAGAAACATCTCAAGATCACTAGTCAGTCACCAGGAGGAAAGAGAGAACCCACCCCTCTGAAACGATGGTTCCTGAAAACTGAGGAAAATACAGGAGAAAAAAGTGACAGTCATTCAGACTTGGCAGGCTCTTTAGAACAGTAGCTGTACAATTAATGTCTATATTACACCCTGTGACTAACCCACTTATTTCAGAAAAAAAGAAGGAAAAATTTGGTTGGATGTGTACCAGGTGATTCAGGGCAAAAGAGGTGCTCCAAGTGTTATCCTAGGAAATGAAAACAACTCTCACTCCCAGTGACGCAGCCGGGTCACTGACGAGTTTCCTCAGCCACGAGGGGTTTCATTAAAATAGACTTTTTGTGTCATGAGTCTGAGAGAGAAGATCTCCTAATGTTCACAAGCTGCTGTGAGAATTTTAGTGTCTCCTTAGTTTTTGCCATCTAGATAAAAACAGCCAAAAAAATTAAAAATACAGTAGGGAGATTCTAGCACAATCCTGTTAAAATAGCTTGCGAGTGACTTGGTGGGTCTGATGGGGTTAACTAAGAAAATAAAATTATCAGTTGAGTGAAATGATCTCCAGAGTATATTCCTTTAGTTATTTAGTTGGAATTTGGTGCAAGCAGTGGGGCTCAGGCATTTAAGGACCCCTGAGCCAGAACTGGGAGCAGAAGGTTGTGCTCAGCTGCTTAATTCAGCTTGATGCCAACGGATATCTGTGGGATTCCATGGGAAAGCACGGGGAGAAAGTAATGAAAACAAGAAAAATGGTGTTTCTTACCCATATCGTGCAAACCGTAATTAGCTTTTTGAAATCTCAGTCTACATGAGGATTTGTGATTAACAACTGGGAAATGAATCTACTTGCTGGCTATGAGATGCAGAAACAAAACAGTGTTTATTTATACCCAGTTATAAATATTTTTCTGGTGGGTTCCTGGGAAGGAGGACTACAGAGTTGAATTATCTGCTTCATACTCCAAAATTAGAATAGAAAGATGAACAGGACAGGAAATCCAGCATACAAACAAGGAAACAAGGACTGCGTTTCTGAGCTTTGCTTCAACCCCAGTTCTGGCCAAGTAGGTGGCTTGGTAACCCTGGGAACAGCATAAAGTCAGGAGCTCATAGACCCTGTGCAATTATTTACTAAAAAATATGTATATATTTTAAATCAAATTGCTTTTGATCTCTTCTCTTTGCATTAAAGAAACTTTCAGGAGAGTTTCTCAGGAATGTGCAGTTTTGTCAGAGTTCTGAGCACTTGCAGCTGTTTGCTCGTTCCCCCCTCCCAGTGGGATGAGGGAGAGAATTGGGGAAAAATAAAATGTCTTGAGCCCCTCAGCCTCCTCACTGGCACAGCAGCACGAGGAGCTGGCAAATCCTTGACTGAGTGTGAGAGCTGCTCAGACCCATCAGTGTGTTCTGGACATTATTCTCATCCTAAATCCGAACAGGGCACTGTACCAGCTGCTCGGAAGAAAATTAACCACCCCAGCCAGAACCAGGGCAGTGGTGCCATCCAGTCATTGGGTTGACACTTCTAAGGGGCTTTCTCATGGTGCTGCAAGCAAAATATTTATTGGTGGTGCTGAGATGATTAGTTGAGTGCATTCTACCGAGTGAACAAGCATATGCTACACGATTGAGTCGTGACAGACACACCAAGAGGAAATTAAATAACCTAACACCAAAGTCAGACTGTTATTCAAAGGAAAATCTGCCAAGTGATGGTTGATGTGTCTCGTCTGAGGGCAGAGGAGGTGACAAAACTAAGCAGCCCCCAGAAAGCTCATTTAAAAAGAGCAAAGGAAGTGTTGTTCACATGCTCCTGGTTCTTGACACCCTTGTGTTTGCAGGCACCAGCCTTCGCTGTAAGATTGGCATAACACTGATCCCCTACAAACCAAACAAAAAACCAAAACAAAAGGCCGAATAAACAATATTAGCTTACACTTTGGCTTTAATTCTTTGTATTTTCTAACTAGGACATGAAAGGCAAAAAATCCCAGGTCTTGCTTTTCATGTTTTCATGCGTCAGTGATAAATGTTTATGTGGGATTTGGCTGTTTGCATTTCCAGCATATTTCGGTCTGACTTATGAATGTGCACAAGACATTCTGAAAGACTGGGTAAGTCCTGAGAAGCCAGACTCCTCACAACCACAAAGCATACAACCGTGGAGGGGAAAAAAATTAAATAGTTTTGTGATCAGCAACCAAATGTAATAAAAATTGAACAAAACTCTTCCGTCTGGAAGGCAGACATGAAATATCTTTCACCTCTTGACTGACGTTTGGGTGAGAGCTGAGATTCAATCCCTTGGATGAGATTTGTGGTTCTGCCTGGTTTAGGATGTATAGCAGTGGGAAAGCTTCCAACGGATATGACAAGCCTTTAGGATAGATTGTGTGCTTCAGCCTTAAAGATTGCAAGCAAAACATCTTTACCAGCTCAGTACATTCTGAATTTGGATTTACTTGATCTAGAGAAGTTAAAACTTAATGGAAAAGGTATTAATCAGTGATCAAAATAATTAGAATATTGTATAGCCAAAAATCCAGTTGCTGTGGTAAGATCAATTTTTACATTTCCTTTCCAGAGATGATCTCTTCTCACCAAATTAAATCTTCCTTCCTTTCAATAAACCCTGAAATATTTCTTGATACCTCATTCGCATTTTCACTCCAGCTCACAAAATTATGAGGCATTAGATAAATGGTTTTAGAACGGCGTGAGAGGAGAATTAAAGAGGAGGAAAATGATAAAATGATTGTGCCAAAAAACTTGTGGCATGAAAGTTGAAATTATTTCTTAATCCTTTAAGAGGTGTTATGATTATGAAGCTGTTCCAGGGCATTGTAGCAGAATTTATTGTCGATAAAGATATCACAGCTTCCTACAAATGGCACATGTGGGACTGTCATCAGTGAGCATTTTGGTGGCTCATAATGCGTAAGGTTTGCCCTGTATTCATCCAGTGAGGGATGCTGACCTTTGCTCTGACATTATCCCATGTGAAAGCAGCTTCTTCGGTGCCAGTCTTGCAGGAAAACCATCAAGAACAGAAACAACAACTGCCAGGATGGTGACAGCACCAACCACCGGTGTGAGGGAATTGTCAGCAGCAGTGGGGAGATATTTAAATATTTATATTAAGTTAAATTTTGTATTAGGATAATTAGAAGCTCCCTGCACAGTGTTTCAGAAGCAGGGGCTCATACCATCAGTTGGAATTTTTAATCAAACAGATCACACTCTTCAACACAGTAAAACATTTGTATTTTAAGCACAGAGACATTAATTTGAGAGACAAAATAGATTTATTGCTTTGTAAACATTCCTTCCTTCGATTATAAATTACACTGCTCACAGGACAGATTGCTTTTAGCTTGGAAATCTCTGTGTTTTATAAATAAGCATAGACCCATCATTGCTTCAATGAGAAATCTAGCACTATAAGCAATACTCAAAATAATTAGAATATTGTATAGCCACAATTCTAGTTGCTAGAAGAGCCCAGCCCTATGAGTGAAAGTTATTGGAGTTTGATCTCAGCATATGGAAGATCAAGGCATAAAGAGTTCCAGTGTTTAAGGGATGGGTCCCAGATCAAAGTCAGAAATAAGCAAACTCACAGATTCATTGCTTTCAAATATTTGGACAGGCTTCATATTAGCAGAGATGACAACTCAGCTAAGTAAACTTCATAAGCAGAAAACAAATGAGGGAATGAAATGTTTCTCAAGAAAGCTGGGAATTTTCTCCCAGCTGGCTGTCATGGAATCATGGGATCATTTATGTTAGAAAAGACCTTTAAGGTTATCGAGTCCTACCATTAAACTAGCACAGATAAGTCCACCACTAAACCATATCCCCAAGCGCCATGAAATTCACAATCAGACTGGAGCTGATTAGCACAGTTCAAGGAGTTATAGCACTAAAATGGATTACAGGCAACTCCCCTTTGGGACAGCCAGAGAAGCTACGCTTTTTAAAATCACGGGTGAAAACAGAGGCTTGCAAGGTGTTGATCCCCTCCTTTTTATGGCAAAGTTGGCAAAAGCAGATTTCAGTGACAGGTGACAGAGCTATGGCTTTTCTTGAAACCTGTTGGTGATCTTAGAGCAAATGTGAGAGAAATTTATTTGGCTTTCCTGGTGGTGGCACTCGGAGCACCCCCTTCTCGGAGCTGAAGGGGTCCGACCACCACATCCACTTTTTCCTCAGCAGAGCTGGTGTCTCTCTTGGCCCTGGTGCTGCAGCCCTGGTAGCAGTGGGAGGAGTAGTCCCCGAGCCTGCAGACCAACATCTGGCACTTCAGGTAGACTGACGGGTGCCGGCTCATGAACTCAAAGGCATTAAATTTGAACCGAGCAAAGTGGCTGGAAGGGGAGTAGTAGGTGGCATAGGAAGAATCTCTAGGACACCTAGAAAGGAGCAAAAAAGGGGAATTAGTCTTCGTGGATGCACGCATGCACATTCCTGCAAAATTACAGATTAAAACTAAATTATATCATAGTCGGGTACTAAGAGCGCAATGGGATAAAAAATGCAATTTTCATAGCATTGATGCCTTGTAGAGGCTGACCTGGAACAGAGGCTGGACAGAGTGAAAGGATAAAGGGTTGGTATTTATTAAAAGGCCTTCCCAGGGCGCACCTTGGGCAGTGCAGGAGTCTCGCAGAGACTGCACCCAAGATGGACAGCAGTCATGTTTTTGGGACAGATATAAGTTCTGTCCATTTGCATATCAGAGGTTCATTGTCCAATTACAGCTTCAGGCAGTGCAGTCCCATTCTCTCAGTTTGCTCCCCCCCAACTCACTTTTGTTTCCATTTCTCAGGACCTGAGACAGAGAGGTGTCCTTGATTCTTAGGCTCAGAGAGGAATTGTTGTGTCTGACCATAATGGGAAAAGCAGTTGCTGACACTCTGTAAGGACCTCAGAGTTACACACTAAAGAATTGCAGGAGTACAAATATATGAAAATATAAAAGCTAAAATCCTAGGGCATCAGCATAGTAGAGACTTTAAAAATATAGACTTGAAGCAGCTGGGGTATTGGCAACTCTTCTTCTTCTTTTTCTAAGAGGAGGACACTTCAAGAGGTGAAGAGAGAAAACAGACTCTTACTAATGTCAGTGCTATACAAGGCATAAAAAATTAGTCTAATGCTTGACCTGGTTTTACTAAAATATTTAACTCCTATGATGACAATTCCTACTGCCAGTTTTCACTGTCTCATCTACATTCCTCCCACTGCTTTGATTTTTGCTCACAGGACAAATATGAAGTAAGTGAAATGAAATGATAGTGAGGTCTAAATATAATTTCTTATTTCCAGGCTCATACTGTAAAAATAAAAAATCAAAGACCCCTTTTCACAGTCTGTTGATAGTGAGTTCTGACCCAATTCAGATTGGCTGTACTATTTTAAATAAATGTTGGTGACAGGTGTGCTTCTAACAACATGAAGAAAGCTCTTACCCATTCCTGACTAAGTAATAGGCCAGCGCGTTAAAGTCATGAGGGTCAGGTGATGCCACACACGTGTCCACAACCACCTTCAGGTGTGGGTCTGAGCTGTGAAGACAAGCTTGGAGGTACAGATTTTGGTTGAGGTCGATGAAGTAGGGAGAGCTGCGCACTTGCCGCAGGAACGCTGGGGAATCATAGAAGGTGATGTTCATGTCGTATCTTCCAAACTGATACTCATTCACGTCCACAGTGTCCTCAGCAGCGTACACCACCTGCTGCCAGCTCTTCCTCAGCATTTTGCAGCTGATGTGTAAGTTGATATTCTTTTTCCTCTTGATTATGTACCCGGAAGATGCCACCCTGATCGTGTTGGAGTAGTTGATAGTATCGTTGTTCTCCTGTTTAACACACAATTTAAAACCAGGAATTGCACTTTCGCCACATTCCGTGTAAGTTCTAGGTTTTTCTAAGCTTAAACATGCAACTGAGTGCCCAAAACAGGGAGTGTACCTCTTGTACTGTCCCACAGCCGTTGTAGGGAATGTTGAATACAACCTCCTGTGACGTGACTGTCGGTCTGCAGCGATTGTCGTTCAGGGTGACCCTCTGTGCGGAGTAGCCCTGAGACTGGAGGTAGTCTCTGCTGACCACCACGTGCATGTAGTCTGGCAAGCACTGAATGGCTGGTAGAGGAGGAAGATACACTATATTTGTGGCTTTAGGAATTTGGTAATCATTAGAGGTGGTTTTTTCTCAATTTAGAAGTTATGCAATTCCCACCCCAACTCACTGTACTTCACGCACATCATTCAATTTCCGCGAATATCTCTAAATTTACACAAATATTTATTTTGCAAACAAAAGCAAAAAATAGGCTTGTCTGTTGAGAAACACCAGCCAGGAACTTACTGGTGTTGTGACCTGCTGAAATGGAGGAGTAGTGAGCCTGAAACCCTCTGAAGGAGTATCTGGAATCGCTGTGGAAGCGAACACTCATCATGTTTGAAGAGGACACGTATGTGGGAAAGGAACCAGAACAGAATCTCCCAAGAAGAGGGGAAGAGTGGAGAGGCCCATCATAGACTTCGATGTAGTCATGCTGGCATGTGCCGCTTTGCATCCTGGTAGAAAAACATCAGCACCTTGCCAAATCCATTTCAGAAACTCTGGCTTCACTGCCTAACATGTGATAAAGTCTTTCGGCATCTAAAGTTTTCACAGCAAAGGTTTAATTTGGCTTGTATGTAGCTTTAGCAGAATATGGTAAGCAAAAAATGCAATAGCGATCCAGATTTTGATCTGGTCTTCCAAATGTTATTGGAATTATCTTTAAAATTGGGAAGGCTACCTGTTTCAGATAAGATTCAAACTTCTCAGCTAAGTTTTGACTTTGATATTTGCCCAGGGAATCAATGTTTTACTTACGCAATATCTCTAAATGTGAGCGTTACACGGAAATTGTTCTCTACTTGTATTTCCCACACGCAGTCAGCGTCATTTGGATAATTTCCAGGATAGTTGGGACTCTGCAGGACCCCAGAGGAATCTGAGACTGAGCCACCACAAAAATAAGGTGCTGCAGAAAGAAATGGGAAAGAGTTTACTTACAGTAACCTCTGCAAAAGCGTACGTAAGTTGTACGTGTCTCATAGAAAAGCAGGTCCGCTGCTGACTGCAGGAGCCAAATCAAAACAAACATTTGTTTTTGCTTTAGGTTTGGTTTCATGATGGATTTGGAATTCCCTCAGCGGTGGATTTCCAGCCATGGTGTCAGACTACCCTCTTCAGGCTGGGCTGGTAACACCTTGATGCTTTCTGCCCCTTTTTACAGTTGAGGAAGATTGTGGGAGGTGTCATGACAGTTGGAATGGAAGTACCTTTCTCAACAGACAGCCTCTCATCAGCCTCTACTCTGCTGCTTCTCTTTATTCCTGTAAGGTCTTTGAAGGGTAAAGAAGTTGCAAATTTTCTAGAAAACTCTAATTTTATGGTATCAGACTGAAAGAAATGCTTCAGACTGCTGGGAAAAGTCTTAAGTATAAATATAGCTGCAAAAAGCTTTAGTGCTCCTGCCAGCATGAATGACATAATTCTTGTTAAACACACATATAATCCTAGAAGTGTCTTTGTAGGAAAGTGAGCACAAGCTCTGAACTTAAATCCTACAAGATGTGACGTGGAAAGGTGATAATCCATTTAATATTCTGCCTAAAGAAGATCATGCACTTTTGCAGTGATATTGCCATAGAGACAAAAGCCAAATTTAAAAAAATGTGCAACACAGAGACGGACAGAGCACAAACTGGCAAGATGAGAAGAGCCACAGAAGAGCATTACCTGCTGGAGGTGTTGACGAGGCCACTGGAGCTGTGGGTGTGAAGCAAGAAGAGAGACATGTGAGAAGTACAGTTCATGAGAAAAGTACTGAGGCCTGGACATGGCCTTGCCTTAGGGCATAGAGTGTCCAAATGGGGATCACAGCAAGGCAGAGAAGTGGAAACAGGAGGCCAGGCACAGAGGGCCATGAGCTCCACAGGAGACTCAGTTGCCTCCACTACAAATGATCATATTCTCATTTCTTCTGATCATATCCCAAAACCCAGAGTATGTCTAGGAAATAGTTCTGGTACTACCCATGCAGGAATTGAGGTGGTTAAGGCAGAAGGATCCCTGGGCATGTTGCTCCTGGTTGAAGAGAGAGGCAATCCCTCTGCAAAGTTTCATTAAACCAGCAACGGCTGCAGAGTTCCTAGACTCAA
>VWPU01014768.1:0-42436 GCA_013398955.1 Callaeas wilsoni | reverse complement strand
GGATGGGATGGGATGGGATGTGTCTGAGCCTGGCATTCCTGCAGAGCACCTCTGGAATTGCGGCTCCAGTCCTTTGGGAGGCTGGAAGCCAAGCAGAGCTGCCTTTTCAGGCACAGGAACCCTCACTGGGCTCCAGAGGGTGTCATCCATGTTAAATTGGATTACATTAATTAGGCAAGGAAGTGATTTGAGGGGACATGGCATGGCTGGGCTTCCCATCCGGCTCTGCAGTGGTTCCAGGGCTTCCCATGACCCAGGGAAAAGTCACATTTGGCTTTACCACAGCTGCCTTCTGCTTTTGCAGCTGGTTTTGCATCTCTGCATCCCCACGTGAAACCTTTCCTCTGAGTCCTTCAGGTCACCCCACACCTCCCATTCCGAAAGAGGCATCGGCCTTTTCCAAGGCATTGTTTGGGGTATCCCAAACTTCACAGGCTTAAAATCAGAGCCTGGTGCCCAACACTGAGACCCAAAATGGGTAATCTGCGGCCTGGTCCCTGTCATTGTGAGGGGTTAGGAGACCTTGGGAGCAGCAGGGCTGGGCAGACTTTCCTAAAGTGAAACCAAATGCACCCGAGAGATCCAGAACAAACTTTTGTGTGGGTGTAAATTGCTTGTGCCACAGTAGTTTTACTCGAGAACCCTGCTGTGCAATCCACAGGCTGGGATCCCTGCATCAGCCTCACCAATCTCAGTCAGGAATTTCATCCCAATATCCCATCTGTCCCTGCCCTCTGGCACTGGGAAGCCGTTCCCTGAGTCCTGTCCCTCCAGCCCTTGTCCCAAATCCCTCTTCAGCCCTCCTGGGGCCCCTTTAGACCCTGGAAGGGGCTCTGAGGACTCTCTGGAATCTTCCCCATGTGAACACTCCCAGCTCTCCCAGCAGAGCTTTGAATTTTCAAGCTTTTTTGGAATATATGAACAATCATAATAATTTTCATTCTGGCTTTTGGGTTCAGCATTGCAGGGGCGTGAAGGCCTCGTGACTTTTCCCCAGATTACAATAAACCGTCCATTTCTCAAGCCTAACAAGGGGGTTTTTTTAGCTGTGGATGTGACCTCCTCACTTAGAAGGGCTGTGCCCAGACATTTTCTCATGTAACTCTGTTTTTCTCTTCCTCTGACATGAAAACAACAACCTGAACATCCCAGTTTAGCGCAGGGTGTCCCTGCCCATGGCAGGGGTTGGAACAAGATGGGCGTTAAGGTCTCTTCCAACCTAAATATTCCATGATTGCATGGAGGTGCTCGTTCTTCCTCGCAGATGGAGCTGGGTGTGCCAGGAGGCAAGATGGGCGGGGCTGGACCTCTGTAGGAACCTCGTATCCCTGTATCCCCATATCCTGTGCCCCGAGCCATCCTTTATCCAAAATGCACATGAAGGAGAAGGGCTGGATGGAACAGAGCCCCCCAGGGTCTTCCTCTCCAGCTGGGGGACACCCAGCCAGAAAACCAACCAGAAACTGGGAAAAGTCCAGCTAGAGCTCCGAGAGGATCCACAACCGACTGAAAACGGAAAGAAGGGAAAGTTTTACAAGCCTGACTGGGATGTGGAGCTAAAAATACCGCTGCTGTGACTCGGGGAGGGAACGGGTGTCCAAGGCCACCGCTTGTTTGTGCGCTCACGGCGGGCCTGGCACTCGCCCCCGGAGAAAGTCCTGTCCCTTAAGAGCATCCAGATGAGGTGTGAGGGAATTTATGTCCTCGCTCCCTCCTCTCCAGGCGGCTGATGCGTCCGGCAGGGAGGGCGGGATCGCGCTTCCCCGGTGCCCAGGGCTTTTCCGGGGGTTTGGAAGGGGCACCTCGTGTCCCTGTTTAACAGCCTGAGGCTGGCAATGTGTTGGGGACACTCCTGGAAATCGCCAGGGTTTCCCGTGCCGGGCTGCTTTTTTTAACCGGCTTTCCCTGAAATGTGCAAACATCCACGTCCATCAAATCCGCGGGGAAATGCCGCCCATCTGCCAGCGCTGGTGCTGTTCCCAAAGCGACCTAAATCTTCCAAACCAAGAGACTAAACAGTGTCAAACTCACATCGAGCATCTGGATTTTATAGGGGCCATAAAAGCTTCGCGGCATCGCGGAGCGGGGTGGATCGCTCACCGTCCTGCCCTGCGTGACGAACCTGTGACCTCTCCCAAAAATACCCCGCTTATTAGGAAAAATCATGACCCCGTCAGCAGCCTCGTGAGCTGAGCTCATGTGAGGAGGAGGGCAAAGATCCCGGGTTTTCCAAGCAAGTCAGGCCATAAATCTTTGTAGGGTTTCGCGTGCCGGCTCTGGTTTCGTTGTGGTTCACGCTGGGCTGCCCCAGTTGCAGAAGGTGCCGTTTTGTGGCTGAAGTAAAAACTCTCTGAAAAACCACCTGTTAATCTTGTTCTTCTGAGCAGCTGGGTTGTGAGCGAGCTCCTGCCATAGTCAAAATTCCAGCCCTCAGGTCTGGCACATCCCATCCCTGGGAGTGTCCAAGGGCAGGTTGGACATTGGGGCTTGGAAGAATCCTGGGATAGTGGAAGGTGTCCCTGCCCATGGCAGGGGGTGGAATGAGATGAGCTTTAAGGTCCCTTCCAACCCAAACCATCCTGGGATTCTATGGTTGCTCTGCCTCAGTTTCCCCTCCGTGGTGTTGGAAATGGTGTTGGAAGAACTCCCCAGACCTCCCTGAGCCCATGACCCTTCCCAAACCCACTCCAGCACCTCCCTCCTCACCACCCTCCTCCCTCTGCACTGTAATTTCAGCCCTAGAAAGCACCTGGAAGGTGCTGGATGAGCAGCACAGCAGTGGCTGGCGGACCTGGGATGGACAAATCCAGTACGGATGCCATTTACTGGGATCCCAGTATCCCAAACACCGCAGGAGGGACAAGGTTTTATCAGTCTGCTCTTGTGGGGGCAGGAGGAAATGGTGAGGGCCAGGACAGATGTGAAACATCAAAGCAGACAGAGTTTTGAACAGAGTTGAAAAGAGAAGTGTCTGTTTACAGGACGCCGTTCCAGGGCGGTTTGGAGCCTGTTTATCCCGGGACATTCGTGCTACCAGAGCTTTGGCCCCACGGCGCCTGCAGAGCCGTGGGGTTTGTCATGGGGAGTGGATGTGTACATGAGACAACATTTATTTGTCACGAGCAGCTGCTGTTTCCTCTGCTCCAGACATTTTCCGTGCAGCTGGGGCTGGGAATTGCCCGTGTGCAGCTGGGAGGTCTCTCCGAGGGCCCTGCAGAGGCCGGATTGAGCCGCGGATCCATCGGGATGAGTCCTTGGCATTTAATGCCAGCAGATCGATGCCTGGGCAAGGCAGGAGCAGCCCGTGCCCTGCTGAGGGGCTCTGCGAATGCTCCCCGGGGCTGCTGGAGGAAGCTGCTCATCGTCTTGGAATGATCACGTCAGGCATCAGTTTTGGAAAGCTGTGGAGTGCTCCTGCTCCGGCACCCTGGGTCGTTACCATCCCTGACATCCCGGGGTCCCCTGGGGCTGTTCCCGGAATCCTTCCTTTCTGCTGCAGGCCCCGATGGGGATAAGAAGGAGCAGGGAGCCCCTCTGCAAACCTCGTGCAGCTCTGCAAATGGGGATGGGGTGAGGGGAAAGGGGGCAAGAGAAAAGGGAACGGGGATAAGGGATGGGGAACGAGGGAAAGGGGAAGGGGATGGGAAATGAGAAGGCAAGAGGGAAAGGAAAAGAGGGCAGGAGAAAAGGGAAGAAGGATAAGGGATAGGGAACATGGGAAAGGGGAATATGGACAGGGAAACAAGAAGAGAAAACAGAAAGGAAAAGGAGACGGGACAAGGAAAGGGAAAGAGGACGCGGAAATGGAAAGAGAAAAGGGAAAGGAGGCAAGAGAAAAGAGAAAGGGAAAGGGAAAGCGGACGGGGAAGAAGGGAAGGGGGAAGGGAATGGGGGAAATGGAAGAGAAAAGGGAAAGGGGAAAGGGGGCAAGAGAAGATGGAAAGGGGACAAGGAACAGGGACCAAAGGAAAGGGGAAGGAGGTCAGGGGAATGGAAGAGAAAAGGGAAAGGGGGCAAGAGAAAACAGAAAAGAACAGAGGACAGGGCACAGGGGACAGGGGACAAGGAAAAGGGGAAGGGGGTAGGGGATGGGAGAAGGGGAAGAGAAGAGGAGAAAAGGCAAAGGGGAAAGAGGACAAGGGAAAAGCTTCCAGGCTCTGTCCTGGTGTGTCTGACCGCTGGAATTGCTGTGCCCAGCTGGTTTCTCAGTGGGTGGCATTTTGCCATCATCCCTCCATTCATTACCTTTTGCATTCCCCAATTTTGGCAGCCAAATCAGCCCTAGAAACCTCAGCATTCCCTGCAAGATGCTGTGGGAACTGGAGGCTTGGTGCTGCCGAGGAGTTTGGGACAGCAAAACACGGGACTCTCGATACGACTGAGAGAATTCAGGGATCAAAACCAAACACCAGGACATCCAGGGCAGGACATCCGCTGGTTCAAGCAGCTCTTTCCCCCTCAGAGAGTTCCTTCCCCAAGTGGTTTGCTCAGCACTTTCCTCCTTGTTGGAGGTTCTGCTCAAACCAGGGCGCTGTGGCCAGTTCTGCCTCCCTGGGCACGGCCTTCTCCTGCCAGTGCATCCCACCGGCGCCGCTTCCAGCTGCGGCACGGAGCAACTGGGCTCGGCTTCAAGTAGCCGGTGCTCCCACGAGGCCAAACACTTCTCCAGAGCTTCACAAGAGCTATTGCCTCAATTATTCATGATTGGGATTAATGTGCGGCAGTTGTTGGAATAAATGGGGATTTGCAACGTTTCTAATCAATGATCTCCCTTCGAGAGGGGGCTGGAGGGCCCTGGGCTGGCACATCCCTTCTGTTTGGGAGCTTTGGAGAAAATATTGAGCATCTCACAGCTTTTGGAGGGGGATCAGCTCTGCCTGGGCATTGCAGAGATTTTCTCAGGGGTATCTGCTGCCAATGCCTCCCCACTCCCATCCTGCCCACCCAAAGCCCCATGAGCACATTCCCCACCCCGTGCCAGGACAAGGATTGAGGTCCAGTCACCAAACACCATCATGTTGCTGCTTTTCCCTGTTTTTTTCCCTCTGGGGGGAGAAAATGTGTTTTCTCACATTTTTCTGAAGCCATTGTGTGTTTTTAGAAGGACGTGCTAAGCCAGGGAGGATTTCTTCTTGCAGACATGTTTTCTCTCAGACTTCACACAGCAGTGCCCAGTGCATTTTTAAAATCCTATTTAATTGCCCTTTCACCCCTGCTCGGATTTGCTGGTTCCTTCCTGGGAGTGAAAGGCTGCTGGCAGCCCATGGGACCATAACTCATAGGGGACACCTTTGGGGTCCCCATCCTTGCAGGGCAGGTCCTGTCCTAGGGAGTCACTGTGGGATCCTTGTCCTGGCATCAGGGTCCCTGTTCTCCCATGGGCGATCCCTGTCCTTGTAGGGAGTCATTGTGGGATTCTCATCCTCTTAGAGTGTCTAAACCCCTTGTAGAGTGTCCTTGTCCTCTTAGGAGGTCCCTGTCCTTGAGCAGGGCATCCCTGCCCTCTTAGGGGATCTATAGGGGATGGCAGCAGCCAAGGGGAGCGGGGTGTCACCCCCAGGGAGCCACATTCCAGTGAGGACAGTGAGGATGGAAGGGGACAAGGAGTCGGCTGGAAATCCGGTTTGTGGGACATTCCCAACACAGACCAACAGCTGCTGCGGTCTGGAAAATCCCACAGAGCCTCATGCTGGAGGCGCTGGAGCAGGACAGGGCAGGCAGAGGTCGCTGTGAGAGGGCAATGGCCAGGAGAACGAGGAGGAATGAGCAGGGACTGGGCTCTGGAGAGAACAAAGTGACCAATGTCAGCGCTGCCAGCTCGGAACGTGGGCTGAGAGGACAAAAAGTCACTTTTCTCTATGTGGGCAAGAAAATGAACCTGTCTGTAAGTGCAAGAAAAACTATCTCCTGTCACAGGGTCCCAGAATGGGTTGGGTTGGAGGGACCTTAAAGCCCATCCACCCCCTGCCATGGGCAGGGACAGCTTCCACCATCCCAGGGTGCTCCAAACCCCATCCATCCTGGCCTTGGACACTTCCAGGGATCCAGGGGCGGCCACAGCTTCTCTGGGCACCCTGTGCCAGGGCCTGCTCACCCTCACAGGGAAGAATTCCTTCCCAAAATTCCATCTTTCCCTGCCCTCTGGCAGTGGGAAGCCATTCCCTGTGTCCTGTCCCTCCATCCCTTGTCCCAAGTCCCTCTCCAGCTCTCCTGGAGCCCCTTTAGGCTCTGGAAGGGGCTCTGAAGTCTCCCTGGCGTCTTCTCTTCTCCAGGTGGACACCCCCAGCTCTTCCATATCCCGGATATCAAGCAGCAGGGTGTTCCCAGAACCGCTGGAGCACTCGATTTCCCTGCACAGGAGGGTGGATGCACAGAGGAGTTTGGACTGTGGTGGATCAGGGGATCTGGAGAGCAGAGCAGGATTACACAGTCCTTGCATCCGATGACTCAAATCCCAACCATCCCCGGGATCTCAGAGGGATGTTGCTCAAGAAAAAAAATCATGGAAAGCTGAGGAGGTCCAAAGGAAATGGACAACAGGAGGCTTGTGATTAAATGGCTTTAACTCATATCCTAAAGACATAGATCTATTTGGGGAGTGTTTGGGGAGAGGAATGTGTAGGGCTGCCCCTGCTGGCTTACGTTGAAGGTCTCTTTGTAGCTTGTCTCCACCAGCAGACATGAGCTGGGATTTAGGGAACGAGTCCAAGGACAGGGGAAGCCAGAGCAACCTCAGCTGGTGGCTCCCGAAAGCCAACCCAGCACCTTTCTGAAGGGACCCCCACCTCCAAGGCACTTGGAGTCTATCCAGGGATTTATCCATGGGTGGGGAATCCACCTGGTGGGGACAAGGAGTGTAAGGGGGGTCCTGTCAGGGGGAAAAGCTGGGAATTGCAGCCAGCTGGCCCCTCTGACACAGCAGGACACGGCTTGCCAGGGGAATAGTTGAAGCTCTGCCATCGGGAGCCAGGGCCGGCTGGGTTGTGTTGGGAAGCCTTTCCCATTCCCTGGGAATCAGACCGCAGAGATAAAGCAAAATACACGAGACCTCTCCCAGCTGGAGCAGAGTCCTTAAAACTGTGCTGCTGGCTGCGAGAAAGGAAGAGAGAAATCCCTACTGGGAAAAAATTCCAGCCCTCTCTCTTACTCAGCGCAGGCAGCATTCGGTGACCTGTGCGTCATCCCCGGAATCTCGCTGCCTCCCTGCATCCTCCGTGGCCAAGGCTGCCCGAGTGGGGAGCGACGCTGGCACCTGGCAGTGCCCCATCACCCTCTTTGCTGTGGGGTGGCATCGCTGGGTCACCGCGGTCCCCGAAAGCCACAGGAGTTCCCAGGCCGTGAATCAAGAGGGATTTCCTCCGGCCGGGGCAGCGCTGCCCCGGGTGACACAGCCTGAATCACATTCCCACCCTCCCATTTCACTCTCCATTGCTTTCTCCTGAGCTGCTTCGCTCCCAGGGAGAGAGATCCCTGTTTGCCCAGTCCCAGCACTGGGGACAGTCCCTGCCGGGCATCCCAGTCCTGGTGGAGTGAGGGACCCGTCTGCCCCCAGTGCGGAAAGCTGCACACACCAGTTTGCAAACTGGGAGAAAGGACTGGGTGTCCCTCCGGATGAACAGGGAGAGGGAAGGCTGGATGCCACCCCCATCCTGCCCCGTTCCTGCTGGGGGTCTCTGCTGCAGGAGCCACCCAGGATGGCCACCCTGGTGTCCTTGAGGATGGTGACACGCACAGGAGGTGACCCACTGCCAGCATCAGCGCTGGGACCTCCAAACCTTTTGGGACCAATCTCCCAATCTCCCACCCTGCTCAAACATCCAACAGCACAAGGATGCAGCATCGTGTCTGAGCTGGAAGCCACAGACATTCCCAACTCCTGTCTCCAACGCCACTGGAAATCATGGAGTGAGCATAAACAGACAAGGTTGGGGTTTGGTGGCTTTTTTATTTATGGATTTTGGGTTTTGCTGATGCCCCAGGGACGGGGATGAGTGGGAACATGGAGCACTGCCAGGTGGGACACAGGGCCACAGAAATGTCACAGCCAACCCTATAATTAAACCAGCACTTAATTGAGCTCCAAACGCACTTTGAGTGCATCCCTGGTGAGGAAGACTCCGGTGAGGAGCTCAGTCTGGCCTCAAACAGGGAGAAGGAATGAAGCAGGATCCTCCCTGCACCTGGAGCCTGTGGAGCCTCACTGCTGCCTCCTCCCCAGCCCGAGGGGAAGAGCAAGGGGCTGCAGGAGAAGCAAGAGACCTGGAGCTTTCGGGATTTGTCCCTCTGGGGTCCTCAGCTGGTGTCCCTCGGGAGCCAGAGCCCCTGAGGATGGCGTGGCAGAGTTGCCAGCTCATCTTTTTCGTGCTCTTCTTGAAAGGAGGAGGAAGGATGAGTGTCACCAGGGTGGGACCCAGGAGGGGACAGTGGGCGAGTGACTCGAACAGGTCATTCCCACCCTGGTTGTCCTCTTAGCTCATTCCCAACACCTGGAGATGGGTTTTGTCACTGTGTGTCCTTTTGGGGGCTGTGCCCTTCCTGGGGAGTGTGTAGGGGTTCGGGCAGAGACAGCGGGATTCAGCAGGAGGGAAATGCAGGATGACCCCAGGGATGGTTCAGGAAGAGGCAGGATTGGTCTCTGGACACATTCCCCTGGCAAGGAACCCCACCTAGATGTTCCTGGTGCCTGTCCCTGCTGCCTGCTTGGATTTACACCCAGCTCTGGCTCAGTGGGAGTGGGTTGAGGTTTCTGAGCTCCAAGCTGGCTGTCTGGAGTGGGGAATCTGCTCCATTCCTCTGTCACCTTGTGCCCTCCAAAAGCACGCGTCCCCTTTGAATCCAAAGGTGCTGATTCCTGGGAGCAAATGAGATTATCTGGATGCTGGTACCCACATTTCAGCATCCCTGTACTGACAAGGAGGATGATGCTGCTTTTCCCCTATTCAGCTTCCAGGTCCATGGGATGGGTTGTCCCCAAAAGAAGCCCCACAGATCCCCCTCCCACTGCCACAGGAAGGGTAACTCATGAACAAACACGGGTCATTCTCCTTTCCCATCTCTGTCCCCTGTGTCTGGGAGCTGCCCTGGGCTGGGGGACTCTGGCTGCTGCCCACAGGCACTGCTCCAGCTTTGCTCCTGAAAGCTTTTCCAGCTATTTTTGGGCAGCAACTGCCTTTCCAAATATTTGCCTTGGTGTTGGTGCCTGGCCCCGCTCTCGGCTGGGGCTCCCTCTCTGCTCCCTGCTGTGCTGAGCTGAACTCTCCCAGCTGCAGCATCCCTTGTACTTCCATATCCAGGATCCCGCCTCTCCCTGTGGGTCCCTTCTCCCACCCATCTCCCCACAGCAGCTCCAGGATCCACAGGGAGTCACCTCAGCCCTCCAAAGCTCCCACTCCCCAACGCGAGTCACTCACAAGCACAACTGCAGGAGACTCCAAGTCTTCAAACCCAGCAGGAGCTTGAGGAGATGCTCTGTGCACGGCACTGGGGTTCTGCTCTCCCCTCTCCTCCAGGAAGGACTGCTCATGGAGCAAGGCTGGGATAGGGACATCATGGATTTCAATCCCAAGAGCCTGCTTCAGCCCTGGGGACAAGAAAAAATGGCTTGAAGTGCTCCAGAAGAGGTTTAGATTGGATATTAGGGAAAATTTCTTCACAGAAAAGGTTGCCAAGCACTGGCACAGCTGCCCAGGGCAGTGCTGGGGTCACTGTCCCTGGAGGGATTTAAAAGCTGTGTGGATGTGGCACTTCAGCACTTTGCACTGCTGGGGGAATGGTTGGGCTCCGATGATTTTAGAGGTCTTTTCCAACTTAAATGGTTCCAGGATTCCATGACTCCATGGCTTTGCCCTCTCCAAGGATCCTGGATTTTACTCTTTGTGGATCCATGCGCAGAGTGAGCTCGGGCGGTGGCCAACGAAGAGAACACCACCGAGTTTAGCAACAGGACCATTTGTGCTGTCAGCTAGCCAAGAAATCCCAGCTGATGGGCTCTTCCCCATCTCCCCTCCCCGCTGGAGAGCCCAGCTTGCCCTGCAGGGCTGCAGCAGAGCTGGGAGCCTTCCCACCACAGCCGTGCCGAGGAACCGTCCCATGCGTTACCACGGAGCTGAATCATGGCCTTGCAGCCGCTCTTTCAACACACAGGAGGGATTTGGCAATTCCATGGGCTATTAATAGAGCCAGGCCGCTCTCCTGGGCCCCACGCCGTGCTGGAGGATGCGGGAGACCAAAGCAAACTCTCAAGGAGGTGAAGGGCTGAGTTTACCTAAGGAGAGGTCGGGAAATAACCTGTCAGGGAGCAGGAACCAGAGCGCTGCCCTCTCCCCACTTATCGCTCCCCGTCTCCGCATCAGCTCCACCGAGCCAAGAGGGAACAATGGACAATGAACAACAGTGTCCCAAAGGGCACGTGCCACCTCTGCTCCCTCCATGGCCCCGTGGAACCCTCCTGCTTTTCGGGAGGAGCACGAAAGGCACTGGGAAGGGATTGTCGTGGGATGGTCCATGGTGGTTGCTGCTCTTCCAGCCTGGACTTTGACTTCGACCATTGCACGTGAGTCACGAGCAGTGAGGCCCCTGCATGGACCTGGCTTGGGAGCAGGGCAGGAGAGGCTGGAGGTGGAGCACGTCTGTTGGGAAGGGAAAATACAGACAGAAGGTGTCCCACGAGGAGCTGGTTTGGATTGCTCTTCCCAGCTCCATCTTAATCCCCCAGGAGGATGAAGCCAACCCCTGCCCATGTTGGGCATGGGGCAGAAGGGATGGAGACCCCATCCTGGCCACCCTGCAAGCAACAGGTTGGGGGCTGAGGGTACTTTCCTGGGCCATTTGTATTTTACCAGTGGAAGTGCCAGATGGAAGAGCCACCCTACATAACAGGGAACCCCATCCTGCTTAGCCACCACCCCTTATCTCACATCCCAGCTCCATCCTGCACCTGCACCCTCCCTTCTCCAGCGCAGCTCCTCAGCCACCTCCAGCTCTGCCATTATGGCATCAATCTCTTCCCATCCCACCCCTGGACCAAGATCTCTCTGTCCCCAGATCGTCCCTGTTTGGTCCCCACCACCTGCCCCACGCTGGCAGGCAGCAGGAGCATTGTGTGGGCTCGGGGAGCTGGTTTTTGGGGGGACACACTGGATGGGAGCAGGGGACACACCGGGCAGCTGCGGGATCCTTCTCCATCCCCTCAGGCAGTGCCAAGGGCACAGGGATCACATCCAGGGTACCAGGATGGATTGCATCACCCTGGATGTCCCCGGGGGTGGGCTGCGATCTGGAAGAGGCTATTCCGGACACCCCGGGCAGCAGCCCAGCCTCACCTGGCAACTCCGGACAAACATTCCGGGACGTGGCTCCACGGCAGGGATCAGAGCCAAGCCGTGCCCTGCAGGGAGAGCATCTCTGCCGGGCTGAGCCACCAGACGCGATGGAGTGACGCGTTCTCCCTGTCCCCCAGCCCTGCCAACCTCCCTGTCCCCACGCAGCCCCAGGCGCCGATGAGCCCAAGGGGAAGGAGCCAGCTCACCAGGTCCTGTCCTGCTGCACATCCTGGCAGCGCTGCTGGAAGCTGGCCAGGCTGAGCTGTCCTTCCCGTGGCCCTGCTCCTGCCCGGCAGCATCTGCCTCCTGGGGACCGTGTCCTCTCCTGCCTCCTCCCTGCTGCGGCCGCCTCTTCCTCGTCCTGCAGATGTATCCCTGGCCATGGAATGAGGCGTGCCAGGAGGGACTGTGCCTATCCATCGGTGGTCCAGGATGGGCTGAGAATTTGGAAATTCTCAGCCGGTTTGGAAAATCCACCTTCCAACACAAGGGCTTGTCTCTCGCTGTTGCAGTGACCCAGACTATCTTGGGTGATCCAGAATGGGTTCATTTCACTGCACCAGACTCTGCCTTAGAGGATAGGTTCAAAGGAGAGTCCACAGCATAAAAATTCTGAACCCCTGCGGTCACCTGTGCCTGCCTCCTCTCTTTGTTTCAGAGCTTCAGGCCTCTCTCAGGACACTGTGTTTCAAGATGATCTTGAGCTGTACTACCATTTGTAATTTAGGCTGAGTTCCTCCCCTGAGATGTTTCTATTAGTTCTGTGTCACGCGTGTCACCTTTGGATTGGCTGTCTCTGTTATACCTCCCTCACTTTGTAACCCTATAAAAACATGCAACCAAAGAGTTAAGGGGTCTTTCTGTGAGCTCCCCTTCAAGAAAATAAACTTGGATTAAAGCTACAGAAATTCCAACTCTTTCCTCCTTGTCTTCGCTCCTGCCGAACTAAGCCCAGAGACTGCTTGTTGCAAACGGCTTCGGGCCAGAAGTGCCCCTGTCTGGAGCAGAGCCGCTCTCCTGTGAGGGTGGCTGCCTGGATTGACAGGCCAAGGCAGAGCAAAGCAGCAGGCAGCGCGGCATCTCGCCACCTGGTTCTGCTCAAAGGGTGAAAAACCTGGAAAAAACGCCGTGACTGCTTCCAGTGCCCCACGGTTTTGAGACCACTCCCTCCAAAAGCTTTTAAACGTGGAAAACACGACACACACCTTTAATATTCCCTCTGCCCTGCAGTGAGCACTGCTGCCAGCCTTTCTCCCCCATAACCAGTGATGATGATGGCTTTGTGGGACTCCTTGAGGCTGGGGACAGACCAGAGAATCACAGAATATCCTGAGGGACGCAGTGAAAAGCTTCACAGCATGAACCAAGCCTTTACATCCCAAAGCCCACAATAAAACACCAGCTTCCTTATCCTTTCCCATCCAAAAAGAATGGGAGGGAGCCTTTCTCCCTCCCAACCAGTGATGATGATGGCTTTGTGGGACTCCTTGAGGCTGGGGACAGACCAGAGAATCACAGAATATCCTGAGGGACGCAGTGAAAAGCTTCACAGCATGAACCAAGCCTTTACATCCCAAAGCCCACAGTAAAACACCAGCTTCCTTATCCTTTCCCATCCAAAAAGAATGGGAGGGAGCCTTTCTCCCTCCCAACCAGTGATGATGATGGCTTTGTGGGACTCCTTGAGGCTGGGGACAGACCCGAGAATCCCAGAATATCCTGAGCTGGAAGGGGCCAACAAGGAGTGCACGGAGAATTTCCTGTTGTTTCGGACAATAAATTGTTTTGCTTTCAGGACAAGCACATAATCCTTTTTTGGGTGTGCATATCTTTATCTTTTGATCATTTAAACACCCCCTGAAAGGCTCTCGAAGCACATCCGAATGTCCACAGAAATAAAGTCCCACCAGAAGAAGAGTTTGGTCTGAAGCCGCAGTTGATCTGTATCAGTCAGGAAATCTTCAGCTGAGCCTGCACCCCCAGCACCACCAAGGGAGGCAGAGCTGTGGTTTATCCAGGCAAACACGGCTTTTATCGTTAAATGGCTGAAGAGGGAGCTGATAACATCAGTGTCCCTGGTGATCTCACCTCACTTGAACAGCAGCAGTGACACAGGGAGGTTGATGAGCAGGAAGCGCTTGGGTGTGCAGGACAGCGTTCCACTCCTCCAGCCTCTTGAGACAGGAGAGATCCCGCTCCTCCCGCCTCCTGGGACAGGACAGGTCCCGGTCCTCCATCAGCTCCCGCCTCCTGGGACAGGACAGGTCCCGGTCCTCCATCAGCTCCCGCCTCCTGGGACAGGACAGGTCCCGGTCCTCCATCAGCTCCCGCCTCCTGGGACAGGACAGGTCCCGGTCCTCCATCAGCTCCCGCCTCCTGGGACAGGACAGGTCCCGGTCCTCCATCAGCTCCCGCCTCCTGGGACAGGACAGGTCCCGGTCCTCCATCAGCTCCCGCCTCCTGGGACAGGACAGGTCCCGGTCCTCCATCAGCTCCCGCCTCCTGGGACAGGACAGGTCCCGGTCCTCCATCAGCTCCCGCCTCCTGGGACAGGACAGGTCCCGGTCCTCCATCAGCTCCCGCCTCCTGGGACAGGAGCGCTCCCGCTCCTCCATCCGCTCCAGCCTCCTGGGACCGGAGAGATCCCACTCCTCCAGCCTCCTGGGAATCACTCTGTCCTTCACAGCTGCCCCCCAGAACACGAGCTCTGCCTCACTTCTCACTCTGGGCCAGGCTGCACGGGGCTCGGAGCAGCCTTGCCCAGTGGAAGGTGTCTCTGCCCATGGCAGGGTTGGACTGGATGTCCTTTAAAAGTCCATTTCAACCCAAACCACTCCATGGCTCTGATTCCATGAATGCCCTCGGAGTGTTTCTTTCCGCCCCGCTCTGTCCCCAGAGCTGGAATTGCTGGAAACAGCCAAGTGCTGGAGTGTTTCCACTGGTGGATGAGGAAATTTTGGGATGCAGACCCCATCAAACTGCCCTAGGTATCCCTAACATTTTCCCCCTGTCCATACATATCCTGGCACATATCCGCCTTCATGGGTTTCCCCGAGTGCCTGTTCGGGCTACAAAATGGAAAAGACATTTTGTACTGAAAAATAAAACCTCAATAAACTCAAAACCACCTGATGTGGTCCAGGACCCCGACCTGCATCCACAGCAAACGTACAGCTGGATTCTGGCAGTGATGGGACATGGATAAACACATCCCTTTCCCACGTCCCTGTGCTGGCACCTGCAAGCCCAAAGCTCCAGGTGTCCCAACCCGGCCGGGGAGGCTGGAGCTGATGGATCCCACTGGTGATGCTGGGGATGAAGCCAGCAGAGCCGGGACTCCCCGGGCACGGCCCCTCATCCAGCAGCATCCCATCAGGATCCCACCGGGAAGCCGTTCCTTCGGTGGTGTCGCTCCGGCGTCAATCCAGCAGCAGCGGGAGACGCAGCGATTTGCGAAGCCACAACGGAGATGTGGCACTGACCCCTAGTGACAAACTCCTGCCCCAGTCCCGCGCGGAGAAAGGGCTGCGGCCGGAACAGGACACCTGGATAGGAGTGGGGATGTGGGAATGCTCCTCGTCTTCCACCAACCCTGTGGAATGAAGGAACGCTGCTGATGAGGGACACCTGCCCACCACCCAAAACAGATGCAGAGGAGCCGACTTGAGATGGAGTTATATTTAAGATGCAATGAAAAATCAAATTATTGCGTTTCACGCTGCCAGAGGGCAGGGAGAGATGGGATATTGGGAAGGAATTCCTGGCTGGAAGGGTGGTGAGGCCCTGGCACAGGCTGCCCAGAGAAGCTGTGGCTGCCCCTGGATCCCTGGAAGTGTCCAAGGCCAGGCTGGACAGGGCTTGGAGCATCCTGGGATAGTGGAAAGAGGCTCTGCCCATGGCAGGGGGTGAATGAGATGGGATTTAAGGTCCCTTCCAACCCAACCCATTCCGGGATTCGATGATGATGATCAGGGACAGGATGGGAAATGACCAATGTACAGCTGATGGAATTCAGCAGTGTTAAGGACCTTATGGAGCAGAGGAATGACGGGAATACACGAAGGATCTGTTCACACCCTTCCCTTGGGAATAATGCCTTTGATCAGCAGGCTGCAGTTTATTCCTTTAAATACATACATTTTGGCTCAAAGCCTGTCATTTGGTCCAAAAATGGTCTCTTTCAATTAAAGGCTTCCAGGAGAGCCCAGGACTAATGATCTATTTCTGGGTATTTCAAAAGACAGCCATGTGTGCTGCTTGCACCATGAGAAACACAGAGTTTGCAATGTTCTCAGCAGTCCCTTACCAGCATTTCCCCTCTTCCCAGTAATTTCAGAGCCCTAAGGAGGAGGACCTGACCCTCCCAGCACATCTCAGTAGTGCCGTGGAAGGGAGATGTTCATTGAAGGGAGTGGGATGATCACGGAATCCTAGAATGGTTTGGGTTGGAAGGGACCTTAAAGACCATCTGCTTTCAACACCCTGCTATTTCTTGTCCCCAGGAGATGGGTGGAGGTTGGAAAGCCACTGCCCCAGGTTTTGCACCTCCCCACTTAGTTTTGGATCTGAAGCACCTCCATCCCACCTCAGAAGGGTCCAGCCTTGCCCTTCATCTCCCTCCCCTCTTCCACAGAGCTGGGCTTCCCACAGACCTTGCTCCCTGCGCCATTCCCAGCTCAGGAGGCACCAACCTCGCTGTCACCGAGAGCAAAGACAAATCCAGGCTGCAAATAACCCCCCGGGCTTGTGACCAAGAAAATGCCAGCAGTGAGGAAAGCCATCTCCCAACCTGCCCACCCTCGGGATTTGCTGGCAGGGTTTTGTCCCAGCTATTTGGGGCCGTTGAGTGACCTGAGCTCTGGCCTCTGTAATAAATTAATAAATCTGCTTCGACCAGATCCTCCTCTTCCCTCTGAGGATGAACACGCTCACAAATTTGGGTCACGAGTCAGGTGTCAACACAACTGGGGGCTGGTTGGAGCAGCCCTGGAGTGGTGGAATGCTGGCCCTGCCGGCTCCACACGGTTCCAGCGCAGATGGAATCGCAGGGCTTGCTGACACACAGCAGGAGAGCTTCTCCTGCAACCAGGGAGGAGAGAAATGGGCTCTTTATCTTGGAATCACTCACTCCTTCCTGCTCAGGGGCAGCTGAAGCGACTCTGAGATTTGGGCAATCTACAGAGCAGGGCTGATTTGTCTTTTCCGGTGTCGTTTGTTGCTCGGTGAGCTCCCAACGGCAGCCAGGGAACAACATTGGGATGTACAGACACGTCTGGCAGCAGAAGCCAACAGCACTCTGCAGCAGGGAGTGGCCTTTCCCTTCATCATTCCTTGACAGCTGAAACCTCTTCTCTACTTGGAGTAAAGGCTGGGAAAGTGAGAGCTTTTCCAGGGCAGTCCTGCACCTTTCCCCACCTCAGCTCTCAGAGCTCGCTGTGCCTCCTGCCCTGCTTGTCCCTCGCCGCCAGCCTCGGGGCTGTGCCCCGCAGGTCCCTCCCAGGGGAACCAACTTCCTCTGCCGTGCTCCCCTGGGATGCCTCTTCCCGGATGGCACCGTCCCCTCCGGCAGCGTCCCCTCCGGGGCTTTTGGGCGGGTGCTGCTCCGGGGTGTCCCCAGGGTGGGGCGAAGTTTGGGGGGAGAGCTCAGGCACAGACGGCTCCATCATCTGGAGGAAGTCATAAGCAGGGAGTGGTGGCTTCCAGTCTTCCTCAGACAAGGTACCTGAGCAGCAAATACAGTCCCAGTCAGCAGGGAAAGAGTTATGCCCCACCTCCACGGATATTTCCCTTTCCAAGGAATTGTGACTTTTTCCCCCCCCATTCTAATGAATACAAAATTAAAAATCTTTTCTGAAAGATCGCAGAACCGTAGAATGCTTTGGGTCAGATGGGAGTTTAAATTTCACCTTGTTCAACTCCCTCGCATGGGTAAGGACACCTTCCACTATCCCAGACTGCTCCAAGCCCCATCCAACCTGGCCTGGAACACTTCCAGGGATCCAGGGGCAGCCACAGCTTCTCTGGGCAGCCTGGGCCAGGTTCTCCCCACCCTCACAGCCAGGAATTCCTTCCCAATATCCCATCCATCCCTGCCCTCTGGCAGTGGGAAGCCATTCCCTGTGTCCTGACCCTCCATCCCTTGCCCAAAGCCCCTCTCCAGCTCTCCTTGACGAAGGCATATCCATGCTGGCTTCCTCCAAAGCCCCTCTCCAGCTCTCCTTGAGGAAGGCATATCCATGCTGGCTTCCTCCAAAGCCTCATCAGGCTGATCAAGACAGGAGGGATGCAGTGAAAAGCTTCACAGCACGAACCAAGCCTTTACATCCCAAAGCCCACAGTAAAACACCAGCTTTCTTATCAATTC
The DNA here is from genome assembly GCA_013398955.1 of Callaeas wilsoni. Classification (NCBI taxonomy): domain Eukaryota; kingdom Metazoa; phylum Chordata; class Aves; order Passeriformes; family Callaeidae; genus Callaeas; species Callaeas wilsoni. The sequence goes on along the minus strand of VWPU01014768.1, from coordinate 24,751 downwards.
CCACCCAAAAAGAAATGCATGAAGGTGCCTAAAGAGCAGCTGTTTCTTACACTGACAACTGGGAGCTGGGAGGTTTTTTATTAGCAAGCTGTGCTTGGGAAGGGGAAAACACAGCCAGATTTGGGGATTATCACAGGAAAAAGATGTCGATTCCAAACTATCCACGTTTGGCTCTGAGCATTAAACAGTCCCAAAGCAAACTTGTGAGTGTGGGCATTCTCTCCTGGCTGGACTATTTGTACTTCTCCAGCCCTAACAAGCAGAGCTGGTTTTTCCATCGTTAAATGCCAGGGCAGACAATTTATTGCACGTAGTATCTTCTCATAAACAGCCTGGAGCTCACAGTGTGTGCTTGGGAACGTGATAAACCTGGGTCCACTTACTGCTGGGAATCTCCAGTCCTGCTTGGAGCTTCTCCAGCCAAGACAAGATGTTCATCTCAGTGATGGGCTCTTCTGATGGGAACTTGAATACCTGACCCCCCGCATGGAGGTTCACCCAGAGGAGGACGGGCAAGGAAGGCGTGGTGGAAAAGTACATCCTCAGGATGCCGTGTCCCACTGGAGTCTTCTTCCTGGTGGGAAGAGGAGATTCAGGTTTGGCAGTGCAACAGGACTGAGAGCCAAAAAAACCACCAAAGCCCTTGGGTCACGTGCAGCAAAGCACAGTTTTGTGGGACTGGAGAAGCAGCATCCCTGGAAATGCTCAAAGCCAGGCTGGATGGGGCTTGGAGCAACCTGGGACAGTGGGAGGTGTCCCTGCCCAAGGACAAACAGGATGGGCTTTAAGGGCCCTTTCAAGCCGAATCATTCCAGGATTCTCTGATTCTAAGCTCATGGCACTGTTTATAAGCTTGATGCCTTAAGAAACCTGTTAGGATCCAATGGAGAGAGAGCAGACAACAGCCTGGATTGTGAAGAAATCCTTGAGCAGGGCAAACTCTGCAGAAAGGTGGAAAAAAGGTGGAAAAGCTTCTAAGAGCAGGTGGGACAAGAGTGGGACAGGTCCTGCAGCCCCCCAGGGTCAGACCCTGTCTGCAGGGACAGCTGCCAGCTGCTGCCACTGCCCCACAGTGGCAATTCCACAGGGATGGAAGGACAAATTCCTCAGGTGACACAGAGAGAGTGAAAAGAGGACATTGAGACAGAGGGACAGCAAGCCCACGAAGGTGCTGAGTCATTCCAGCACTATTTTAGGGCTGAGAGTGATGCTCCAGGTCTGAGCTGGCTCTTGGCCTGGGAATGAGGGCCTCCCTCTAGGACGGGGGACTTTTGACAAGGACACAGGGAATGGCTTCCCACTGCCAGAGGGCAGGGAGAGATGGCATCTTGGCAAGGAATTCCCGGCTGTCTGGGTGGTGATGCCCTGGCACAGGCTGCCCAGAGAAGCTGTGGCTGCCCCTGGATCCCTGGAAGTGCCCAAGGCCAGGCTGGGTGGGATATCTTGGATTGTGGAAGGTGTCCCCTATGGCAGGGGGTGGAATAAGATGATCTTTAAGGTCCTTTCCAACCCAAAAATTCTGAGATTCTGCCCTGGTTTGTGGCAGTGCCATCTTGCTCTGGCACAGGAAGGCTTTTTGTGTCTCAGGAAGGCAGAGCACAGGCAGATGTGTAGGTGGGGAAGTTCCAGGGCTCTCGTTTCTGGTGCATTACTGGCACCCCGATCCCCTTCTCTCTGAACACATTTTCCTCCTCAGCTGAACTCCAGCCCACGCTGGACGGCGCTTCCCAGACTTCAAAGCACTTTATGATTAAGCCACTGAAGTTTCTCTGGGTTTCGGCAAAACAAACAGAGGCCAGAAATTCATAATGCAACTAAGAAGGGGAGGACTAAAAAAAAAAAAAAAAAAATCTCCTTTCCTACAACTTTCTATTTCTTAGGTCTTGAATTAATTTTGTTTTTTGAATATTTTAAAAGTTTAATTTATGGGGCTTCTCGTTGAACCTTCTTGTGAAAACTTTCTTACCCCAGTCAATGACCAGTCATTCCCTCTAACTGCTGGTGGAAAATCACCGTAAGACATTCCAAGAGGGCAAATTTCCATTTTTTCCCTCCCACATGCAACAAAAATACAAATAACACCAGACCCAGGGTCAAGCTACTACAAGCACTAGAGAACATTTTCCTCTATTGAAAACGATTTCTGCAATCAATTAAATATTTACTAATTTTACTTTGTCAGGCAATTTTTGCAGCCGCCCAGAACACTGAGTGAACCATTGCTCAACGGTTTGACCTCCCAACTCCCGATGATTTCAGACCCAATAATCACATTACCAGCTCGTGTTCTCAGTAATTGCAGCCTCAGGGTTTTTTTGGTTTTTTTTTTCTGCAAGTTAAACGAGAGATTTGCAAACACTCACAGGTTCAACCAGCAAGCCACAAACGCCTGCTGGGGTCTTCCTTTTGCCAGCTTCAGCATTTCCCTGCTTTCCATCTGACTGATGTCACCAGCGCTGAACAGGATGAGGAAGGGCTTTCTGAGCTGCAGGTACTGGGGCAGATTTGGCACGGTGATTTCCGGCTGCAAGACGTCACAAACAAGAAATTGAGGGTTACGGGGAAGAGAAAACAGGAGAAAATTCGACTTTGTGCTCTTCCATGAGGGTGCAGGGGTTAAGCAAGGCTGTGTGGAATGCGGGAAGCTGGAAGAGGGCTGGGATTTTGGTGCACTCGGAGATGTCTTTGCCCAACCCAAGTTCACCAAGTCCGTGGTGGCAGCTGTGAGCTTGGAGATGGGGATGGGAGCAGAGCAGGCAGAGGCTGCAGCCAGGCTCCAAAAAGCACATGGGAAAAAAAAAAAAAGCCCTGGGAATAGGGAATAGACCCTGTGAGAGGCCACGCCACTGCTGCAGCAGGTGAGTGACTCTGAGGCCAGTCCCTCAACTCCAGGGTCTCCTCCTCCAAGACCACACAGCAAACAGCAGATTTCTGCCCAGACTCCCTGCTCCAAGTCATAAAGTTTAAAAACAAACTCGGCACAATAAAAATAACGAGCAGACACGGCCGTTCTGCAGAACCCCACGCTATAATCGGGGCTCTGCAAATGACTACAACGGAAAAAGGACATTTCGATTTTATTTTTACTCACAAAAATGTCCAGCAGTTCATATCTGATCATCTGCACCATGTCCTGCACGCTGTGCTTGGACAGAGCGATGCCTTCCACGCTCCGGCCTCCGCTCCGGCCAAGGAGGAGAGCGGGGGGGGACACGGAGTATTTTTGGGATCTGCAAAAGAGGGATGGGCACAGGGGGGTTGGACACACACCAAATGTGCTGCACACAGAGCTGGCATCCTGCTGGAGACGTGTCCCCTCCCTGGAAGTGTCCAAGGCCAGGCTGGACGGGGCTTGGAGCAAGCTGGGCTAGTGGAAGGTGTCCCTGCCATGGCAGGGGGTGGAACGGGATGAGCTTTAAGATCCCTTCCAACCCAAACCATTCTGGGATTCTGGGATTTTATTCCTACTTCTCCTTCGTTTTTACACCTAAGGTTAGGTGATGCAAACACCCACCCAGGGCTTCCCTCTGCCTCCCAAGCCAAACAGAAGGTCTCAGATTGCATCCAAGGGACACAACCCACACCAAAGGACCTCCAGGAGATCCAATTCTTGTCTCACTGAACAAGCCCAAAAATTTTGGTGAAGTCCAAGCCCCCCATTGGAGCAACACACACAGGCTGCACCCACGCTCTCTTGGTGGAGTAGCCAGATCATCTTTTATTCCCTTCTGGTAAGAGGGTTCAAGGTATTCAAAGAAAAGCTGAGAAAGTGGGAAAAGCAAAAATAGGAGAAGTCTGAGCAATGAGAGGGCAGGGAGGACACCAAGCCAGGACAGCAATTTTCTGGAAGTTTGAGGAACTTCAGCCCTGAAGGCTGCCCAGAGGAAGGGTGTGACATGGGAAATCAGCAGCCTCTGCAGTTTTTGGGGCACGTCTGGTTTGTTTTTCAAAGGCTCCTGGCAATTTTTCAAAGGCTGTGACACCAAAGAATCCCAGAATGGTTTGGGTTGGAAGGGACCTTAAAGATCATCCAGTTCCACCCTCTGCCATGTTCAGGGACACCTTCCACTATCCCAGGTTGCTCCAAGCCCCATCCAGCCTGGCCTTGGACACTGCCAGGGATCCAGGGGCAGCCACAGCTTCTCTGGGCACCCTGTGCCAGGGCCTCCCACCCTCTCAGGGAGGAGTTTCTTTAGGTCATCAACGACAAAACAAGTGGAGAGAACTGCAGATAATTCATTTCCTTGATGTCCAACCTCTATGGAGGCATTTCCCATCCTCCATCACAGCATTTATCTCTCTGGGAATAACACAGCCACTGCAAACTTCACCATGAGCTAATGTACTTACAGTTGATTAAGACTGGTAATACCCTAAAAAAAAATTAATTCAGGGATTTTGAATTTCTTAAAACTTCCACGGGTTTTAAACAGATTGTCTGGCTTGGTCATGACTCAGAGGACGTGAGGACTCTTGCTACCTGTATCAACTTGTTCAGCAGCCTTTAATAAGCACCTGAGAGGGTGGGGAGGCCCTGGCACAGGGTGCCCAGAGAAGCTGTGGCTGCCCCTGGATCCCTGGAAGTGTCCAAGGCCAGGCTGGACGGGGCTTGGAGCACCCTGGGATAGTGAAAGGTGTCCCTGCCTGTGGTGGAACGAGAGGAGCTTTGAGGTCCCTTCCAACCCAAACCATTCTGGGATTCTATAAGGAAATATCTTCTATAATGCCAGAAAATCACCAAATTCCCCAGCTGCACTCTATCCCGAAATTCTTTCTCCCCTTCCTGGTACTGAGGGGTTGCATTGTTGCTTTCTGTTTGTACAGCAGGACCATTCAGTGGGTAACACGACTCTTGCATTTCAATCAAAACCATCTGCAAACAAATACTTGGCAGGAATCTCTGCCATCGAGATGTGGAAATAAATAACGACCTCATGCAAAGCATTTCTTCCTCAATGCCTTTTTCCCCTTCATTAGTGACCAGCCCAGCAGGTGCCTGCTGAGCAAACAGCTTTGCTGACAACAGGCTTTGTGTATCCCGTAGCCCTTTTTTCTCTGGAAAAGGTCTACAGGATGCACAAAAGGGGAATCAGCTTTCTGTGACCAGGGAGCCACAAATATTTTCTCCTTGAGCACTGAGCTGGAGAATGGCTTTTCTTTTTCTGGAGAAGGGAAGTGAGCCTGGCTCTTGCATAAGGAATTCCTGTAAGTGTTTACTTTCTGTTTACAGTTGAGAAGCCCATCAGCTACAGTAGCTTCACCCACAAATCACAGCCAAAATCCAAATTTGGCAGAAGGACTATCAATATAAACTGTACTAAATATTCCTGCTGAACAGGAGCAGGCTGCAGGCTCCTGGAGCAGGAGCAGGGAGGTGGATTCCTGCATGTGTCAGCTCTGAAAGAACGCAGGCTTCTTCTATTGGTACCTTGAGAGATCACCCTGTCCTCTGCTTCTTTTTTTTTCTCCTTCTATCAGCTGGGCTGAAATAATCAGGAAAGAAAAGTCTTAACCCGGGGGATCAGGTTCCCCTTGATGCCTGGAGCAGAGTTTGGTTAATGGAGATGTATTCCCAAGGTATTTGTGTTTTTATTCTCCGTGCTCACCACAAAAATGCCCGTGTCTCATCAGGAATGCATCACACCTCTGAGAAACCAATGAAGATAACTCCCTGCTGCACTGCAGGCTGTTAAACCCACACCTGGAAAACAGGCCGAGGACCTCCTGGGATTTTTAACTCTGCCTTGATAGCTAATTCCTGGTGGAAATGAGATGCCAGGACAAGCTGGAGATTCCCCCTGGATCTAGCTGCATTTCTAGGCACTGAAGCACCTCTCGCACTCTAACCCAAAGGACTTTGCCCCTTGCTGCAGTCATAATGACACAGGTAAGATCCCGTTAGCTCCCATTCGGCTTAACGGCAGGGATGCAATTCCACCAGGAATGCAGCTCCATGCCAAGACAGCATTTATTTCCCAGCTTCCAAAGCCTTTTCCAGCGCCCAGACTCAATGTCCACTCCAGCCCTAGCCCAAGTAGTCACGAGCAGCTTCTTTTCTGGCTGCCTGTGGCAATTGGGGGCAACCATCAGAGCAAGGGAGGGCACTGCAGTGACAATCCATCACTTTTTCCTCATGGAAAGAGAAAGGCAGGACTTTTTCTCCCTCACACACTGATGGTATCATTTTTCCAGCCTGGTTTTCTTTTTCCTTTCATAAAAGTTTGCTCCTGTTTGCATGAGGAACACAACCAGATCCATGGGGGCTGAAGGACTGAAAATACCCGGCGTGAATATGAACAGCAGGAAGGGAGGTGACCGTGGACAGGCTGAGAATCGTGGCAGAGCCAAGGTGACAATTCCCTCTGGATGAGTCCTGACCCATCTCCCTGCAGGAACAAGTCACCTGCAGCTGTCACTCAGCACAGTGACAACTGCTCCAGGCACTGCCTTTCACTAAATGCAGATCAGCTTGAATTCTTCCCAGAGAAAAAGAGAAACCACTTACAAAGCCAAGGCATCATCTTCGAAATACATCCCCATCCTTATGTGGCCACTTAGGATGCTTCCTGCCTCTTCAAAAGCTTCCCTGGCTGGAAAAAGACAAAGATACAAGAATAAACAATAGGAAGAGAGGTGTTGAGGTTTCTTCCTGGAAACCTGATCGATGCCTGCACACATAACATCCTGCCAGAGCAAACTTTCAGGAACTACACCGGGATTAGATGCTCACAAGAAATTACTGCAGCTCAGGGCTGCAGGCCATGGGAGGAGGAGCAGGCAGAGAGCAAGGATCAGAGGAAAATTCCCATTATGAGAACAGTGTTTGCTCTTCAGCCACCAGCACTGAGCCTCCAGGATCTGCAGGACAGAGGCAGTGCTGGAAAATTAAATGTCTTTAAGGACTTACAGTCCGTAAGCGTTCTTGGAAACGGGAGACCAATTATAAGTCTAAACAGAAATCTTACAAATCCCAGTGACCTTTGAGAAATAATGGATGATGGCTTTACTGGAGCAGGGCTAAGAGCCTGGAGATAAACCAACCTTTCCCTCAAGTGCCTCTTGGTTTATCCAGCTCCTCTGAGCAGGCTGGGGCTGTTGCAGGATAGGGAAAGACCAGGCTGGGCTCTCTTGATCACAGCTCAGACTGAGAGCACAGCTCCAAAACAAAGCTGGCTGCAGAGCTGGGTTATTCCCTTATAAAAAGCCTCCAATTTCACACAATCCCAGAACGGTTTGGTTTGGAGGGGACCTTAAAGCTCATCTTGTTCCACCCCCTGCCACGGGCAGGGACACCTTCCATCAGGCCAGCTTGCTCCAAGCCCTGTCCAGCCTGGCTCTGGTTCCAGGCAGTGGATCCATGGGGAAGCCAAGCTCTGTGGGAACACGCTGGGGAAGATGAAACAGGAAAACCTTATAAATATGATTGCCTGGCAAAAGATGCTGAGAATATGGAAACTATAAGTGAGATTGAAATGAAAGCAAGCTTTGAGATACAAAGCCTTAGTGACTGAACAACTGGAAAACAATGGTATGGTTGGCAGAAGGTAATTCTTTCTCTGATTCAACAATACCCTCTGCCTGCTCACAAGTCCAAGGGTCAGAGCAGACCCTACTAGCTTGGCAGCAGGGGTCCGAAGAGTGGTTTCTAGAGTTTAAAATGTAACGCAGTATGGTAATGTAACAATTCTTATAGGCTGCATGTAAATACTCTAGGATTTGTATCTTGTACTAGATTGGTTAGTGGAAATTAGAATATTCAACACAGAAGAAGATTTATTGTATTGTAAATGAGAACCTCGCACTACTGCTTCTACTTCTACTTCTTCTTCATCTTCTTCTTCTTGCCCTTACTCTCTCTTGCTCTTACCTTTGCTTCTCTTGCTCTCTCACTTTTCTGGCCTGCCTCGAGCTGCAGCTGGCAGCTCCAAGCAGGGTCCCTACATCCACGCCCTTCATAATAAACTCCATGCTCTGAGACCCAAGCTCAGAGATCTCTGGTCTCCAGCCATCCTGACCGTCCAAACCAACTGGAGCTCCTACAGGAACATGCAAGGCATGGTGGGGAGCTTGTGAAATGCAGAGATCAGAGCTCCAAACAGCTGCTGCCAAAGGTGGGGTGAGAACAGGGAGGATTTCAACACCACCACCCCCTCCCCTCCTTTGCACTCAGCAGCTGAAAGCAACAAAAACGGCTCTTCCAACCCAAGGAGAGGGAGAAATCTCTCTTTTTGGAGAAGCCAAGTTTTCCCTGAGAGTTAAGGAGGCACCTCAGATACAGCCAGGATATAAACTGCTGTCAGACACCAGTTACTGCTCCTCAGAGCATTCACTGCCACAGCCCAAGCTCCTGGGACAGTGACTCAGAGCTCAATGGATGGAGCTGCCTCACAACTGGTCGGATTTTGGTTCTTTGATCCCTGTTTTGCAGCTACACTCAAAGCTGTATTTTCCCACTGTTTCCCACGTGGCCCATAAACTTTCATTTAAACTGTTTTCCTTTTTAAATGGAAGGAGTTCCTTAAGGAGTGGCTCATTGAGGGCTCAGTCATTATCATAGAATCTCTGAATGGTCTGGGTTGGAAAGGACCTTAAAGATCATCCCATTCCAACCCCTGCCATGTGCAGGGACACCTTCCACTGTCCCAGGTTGCTCCAAGCCCTGTCCAACCTGTCCCTGGACACTTCCAGGGATCCAGGGGCAGCCACAGCTTCTCTGGGCACCCTGTGCCAGGGCCTCACCACCCTCAGAACCAAGAATTCCTTCCCAAAATGCCATCTCTCCCTGCCCTCTGGCAGTGGGAAGCCATTCCCCCTTGTCCTGGCACTCTGTCCCTTGTCCAAAGTCCCTCTCCAGCTGCTACAGAGAAACCACTCCAGGATGTTGTTTTCCAGCTCTCTTGGTCTTTGGTTACTTGATTTTATCAGTGCTGAAAGGAAAGTTCCCATCCCAAGCTCCTCCACCAAGCACTTCTCCAGGCTTTAAATCCTCACTTGAGATATGAGCTTGTCTTGAAGTGCTGCCCTGGGTCAGCCCTGGCTGCAGCAATTCTCTCCTAAGTCAGGAGAACCTCCAGCAATGCCAGGCTTATTCCTTGGCCTGATGAGATCCTCCCTCTCTATCACACTTCCAAATTTTTCCCTATTTCTGGCTGTGCCAGCCCCAGAGGCACACACCAGCCCGTATTTCTCCAGTGACAGGTTCTTTGCTCCATACCCAAAATCTCCCCAAATTCACATCGCTCCACTGCAGACAGGAAGCACTTCAAAAATCTATTTAAATATTTCCTAGGAAATCAGTCCCCCCAAAAGCATGGTTTTAATTCCTTCAGGGGCCTGACCCTACTCTGCAGCACATTCCTTGAGCTGGAATCTCAGCTGCCCTGAATTGCATAAGCACAACTTCACTGATTTGGGTACAAGAAGGAATCAAGCTGCCTGATGAGGAAGGGTCTAAAATCCCTGCAGAGTTTTGGGAAGCAGGATCTGAGCACCACCCTTTATCCCTCTGGTAGAAGGCATCTCCTGACCTTGCTCTCCAGCACCGCAGCTCCTGTAGCATCTCTTGTGCCTTCATCACTTGGCTTCCACTGATGCTGCCAAGCCCTGCGAGGCACCAGAGCTCAGGGATATTCTCAAACATCTGCCACAGGGTTTAGGACAATCTTATTTCTAAGGATGCTCTCAGATTCTGCATCAAAAACAAACTCCTCTCCTAAAAGTTCTCCGGGGTTCCAGGAAAACCCTCGTTCATTGGCCTCATAATACATTCACCTCTTCCTCGTAAATTTTACTTAAGATTTTTCCAACAAGCCTCTTTTAGCTCAGACCCCCTCAAAGGGTTTCTTAACATAGTCCTGATGCTAAGGGTTGGAAAACAACCATGATTTATTTAGCAGGACATCTCATTGCTCTGTTTCAGTTCACTGGAAATGGCAATGACATGCTGCTCGGAGTTTGAGTAGGAATTCTGCCAAGAGAAAATGATTGGGAATTCCAGGTAAGTCTGCAAGTTGATAAGAGGAACGATGTAGTTCTCCTGACTCCAGCCTGGTTGGTGCCAGAACAGCTGGCTCCAGGTTTCTGCTCCCTCAGGCTGTTCTGTGTCGCAGCTCCAGCACCCCCAGGTAACGGGTGGAGAGGACATCCCAAATTTCATCTCCCTGTGGCTGAGTTACCCCAGACTGAGGATGCCATTCTGGATTGCAGATGGAATGTGCTCTGAGGGAAGAGGCAATCCTACAGGAGCCACAAAGAGCTGTCTGGAAACCTCCAAGGCTCTTGTTTGCATGGAAGGAAATGAACAACTTCTCTGTAGAATCCCAGAATGGTTTGGGTTGGAATGGACCCCAAAGCCCACCCAGTTCCAAACCCCTGCCATGGGCAGGGACACCTCCCACTATCCCAGGTTGCTCCAAGCCCTGTCCAACTTGGCCCTGGACACTGCTAGGGATGGGGCAGCCACAGCTTCTCTGGGCTGGACTAAAGGTTTTTTGGGATCAGTAGGATTTCCTGCTGTATTTACCAGATTCGATTTCCAGAGGAAGGCAGGAACTGGCTGTCAGCTGGCTCAGGGAACACAGCCCAAGTGTTTTCCAGTTGGTTCCAGACATCCTTTCTTGTTCTTACCTCTTCCCTCTGGACTCTCTCACGTGAGAAAGTAGCTTGGTTTGCATTAAGCCAAAGTTTAGAGGCACAAGGGAGCTTTAAAATGAAAAATAGTCTGAACATTTGATCTTAAGCAAGATCAGAAAGTTCTCCCATTTTTAAGGCAGTAATTCCCAGGGAAAGCTGGCATGTGAGAGTCTGTGGGGTTGGAAGGTCCCAGCTGTGAGACTCTTCCACAGGGTGCCCAGAGAAGCTGTGGCTGCCCCTGGAAGTGTCCAAGGCCAGGCTGGATAGGGCTTGGAGCCACCTGGGACAGTGGAAGGTGTCCCTGACCATGGCAGAGAGTGGAACAGGATGATCTTTAAGGTCTCTTCCACCCCAAACCATTCCATGATTCTGTGATTTGCCCGATGTTCCCTCTCCAGACTGGCTTTATTCCCTCTCCCTTGGTAACACATCGCATTTCTGTGTCCACCTGTTTCAAAATCCACAAGTGGATTTCATTGAGTTATTCACAATTCATTCCTTCTGATGCAGGAAATTTGTATTTTACCTTATTGCTGTTCTTTTTTTTAAAAAATAAAGAGTTTGGATTGTGTGTTACAAGAACTGGGGCTACCACGTTTTCAGGAGAAGTCAGCAAGATCCAAGAGTGGATCTCTTCCTTTTTTAGGGAAGAATGGCACGTTGTACACGGACTACAGGAAGAGGCTGATGGATTTGGGATAAACCAGAGGCTTGGAGGGAATTTAATGCCAGCCTACAACTACTTTGAAGGGACTCATACAGAGGACAGAGCCAAACTCTTTGGGGTAAGGGGCAGGAGATAAAATAAGGACAAAAGGCTTGGGAAGTTACTACTCCCACAGTGGGGGTAGTAAACACAGCTGGCAGCTGAATGTCCTCTGAGCCAGGGTATGGACCTGAAATCCCACACCTGGAATCACCTGCTGCTCTCTCACTGTAAAACTGAAAAAGGCAGTGCCAGGCAGGCTGTGTTGTGAACTTCCAAGCAGCTGGAAGCATCCCTGTCCTACCAGGAATGAAGCTGGAGAGTGCTTAACCCCCCAAATCCCAACAAACCTTCGCTGGTGGCTGTGCTAAAAACTCCCAGGAGTGAAGTGTGGTGATGGGATGAGAGCTCAGGTGGAAACTCCCCTCTTAAATATCCCTCTGCTTCATCCATCGTGGCCAGCTTCACTGGGCAGGAAACTCGGCTCCTGTGGAAAGGCAGGGAAACAGCTTGGGCTGTTGTCTTGTCTGCTTTTGGGATGAAGAGACAAGAGGGCAACCTCAATCCAACAAGGCCCCAAGACAATGGGACAAGTGTGACACCTCATTAGAGGAAAGAATTATCATCTGGGAAGGCCCAGAGAGGTGCTGGAGCTGGCTACAGCAAAGAGAGAACAGCCTGAGCCAAACTGAGAGCCTTGGGATCCCCACGAAAAACAAGAAAGAAGGAATTCCAGCAAAAAGACAGGGATGGTGACAGCAGGAGGACGTGGCAGATGTGCCAGTGGGGATTTGTCACTCACAGCAGGATGAAGCTGCTCAGTTCTTCGGTCCCCCACATGCCATCGTATGTCACTGACTGCTGTCCCTCCTTGTAAATCTTGATGGTGGGGAACTGGGTGACATTCTCCTGGGAGCAAAGGCCAGGCCAGTCCCAGCAGTTCACCCGCGACAGCAAAACCCCCGGGGTTCCTAGAGTGGAAAAGAAATACTCATGAATGATATGAAAAACTAAACATAATGATAAACTGGTTGGAAAATAGAGCTTTTTATTAGCTCGGTGGATATTATTGTCTATATGTACTAATGCTGACAGAAATCTACCAAAATCCAGCCCCAAATACACAATGCCCTTGAGTACAGCCCATCTCCTCCTTGAAATCACTCATTCCCAGAGACGTTCACATCTGGCTGGTAACTCCAAGCAACACCACAAAATCCTGAGGCAACTGTCCAGGAACTTAAAAGGCAGCAGAGAAAGGTACTGGAAATACCTTAGGAATAAGGTCAAGAGAAAGAAATAATGCAGGCAGTCACTTACAGGAAAGAGGGAAGATAAAGCTTGGCATGGAGGAGGAGGAGGATGCAGCCAAGGTTTTTGCATTTATTAAGTTGTTTAATATTGAAAAATCTCTATTCTACCTCAAGCCTGAAGCCAAATGCACATGGAGCAGTTAAAGGGCATGGAAGAGAGATGCTCCCATCCAGCGCCCTCAGGCACAGGGTGGGATTCTTGGGGCTCTCCTAAAACCCTGGAGTTGGGCTTGATGATCCCTGTGGATCCCTTCCAACTCAGGATTTTCTGTGATCCCACCCAAGCCACCAGCAGACACCTGCAGGACCTCAACAAAGGGGTCTCACAAGCAAGGGAACGGGAAAGGAAGTGCACTTGGGAATTACAGAACAGTCAGTCCAACTGTGGGTCCTGGGAAATGTCCCAAAAACGCTTTTTATGGGTCTCAGCAATGCCATAAACTTGAGGCATTGGTAAGAAGTGAAACAAATGAAAAGTTGGTTCCCTGTGTGCTCTCCATGAGCCCAAGACTTCTGCAACTCCAGCATTTCCTTCAGCAAAGAGCCATGGAGTCACAGAATGTTTGGGTTGGAAGGGACCTTAAAGCTCATCCAGTTCCACCCCTGCCATGGGCAGGGACACCTCCCACTATCCCAGGTTGTTCCAAGCCCTGTCCAACCTGGCCTTGGACACTTCCAGGGATCTTGCCAGCCTTTCTTTCATCTTTGGGCTGGGTGAAGACCAGCCCAGGCTGCTGCTGCTGGTCCCTGGCTAAGCCTGACCTAAATCCTGACCAGCTTCACTCCCTCCCTTCCCTTGGCTTCCAGCCTCACCTGAGCTGCCTCAGGGGCTTGACCAGGGACAAGTGCAGTTGTCCATGCCCATGGCAGGAATGCCCTATCTCAGAAATCTTCATTCCTTCCCTAAATTTCTTTGAACAGGACTCAACAGCTACATGGGAAAGATGGGATGAAACCTAGAGACAAGTACACACATGGAGGCAGACCATGGCAAAGAGTCCTTCAGAAACCACGGCTGGGGCAGATGATGAGGATTTCTCAAGAGAAACCAGCTAAGCTTTCTTCTCTCCCTGTCCTGGGTTTGATTCTGATCACTATTTTCATTAAAGGCCTGGCTGAAGGAATAAAACACATCCAATCTGGTTTTGATCCCAAGCCCAGAGGAGCAGAAAGCAATTTGAAGGGCAAAGTGTAAGGACTGCAGCATTCCATGAGGAGAAGCAAGACACAAAGGTACCACCAGTGCTCTGGAAAAGGGATGGACTCTCAACAGCATCTGCAGGGCATGGGAGGAAAATGATGTTCTTCTGTCCTGGTGAGACCTCTGCAGAGCTCAGCAAGTCAGCCTGGGAAACACATTTTTGGGAAGCTTTAAGCAAATGAGAATCTGGAGCAGTTTGGAAGACTTCTCTCCTGAGGAAAAACCCAATCAAGTTTTGCCTGGAAACTGCCAGTAAGAGAGAAACAATAAAACCTAACAACACGTCAGGGGTGCTTTGGAGGGGGCAGTGAGATCACTGGGCAGGGTCAAGCAACAACCCATGCCAAGGTGGGGAGGGCTGACCAAATAATAAAACAAGTTCCTGAGAACTGAGCACAGCTGGATGTTGCACAAACTCTCGTTGCCCAGAGGAGCTGTGGAGCCCCTAATCCCTGGGAGGGTTCCTCCAAGAAAGGTTGGACGGGGCTTGGAGCATCCTGGGATAGTGGAAGGTGTCCCTGCCCATGGCAGGGGGTGGAACAAGATGGGCTTTAAGGTCTCTTCCAACCCAAACCCTTCTAGGATTCCAGGAGTATTTTTGCAGATGGGAGTGAAAGCAGAGGTGACCTCAGCATGAGTTCCTACCCCTTATCCTATGTCCTTGGCCTCCCACAGGACCATTTTCTGCAGCCTTCATTTGAGGTTCTGCACTGCAGCTCACACGAGGAGTTTGCTGCTGCTCTGCCTTGCATCAAAGTCTTGTGCAGAAAAAGCAGGAAGCAGCAGAAGAGAACGGTCTGCAAATCCACTCCGACAGGAATTGTCAAAACACTCCACGAGAGCAGAAATGGTTTGTGTCATTCCCAGACTCTGCAAGAAGATCTCAAACTGAAAGCCTGACCTCAGATTTACTTCACACCTCTGCTCCAGTATAGCTGTTCTCATCATCTCTTACCACATCATCTTGTGTCTTGCCCAACTCTGGAAAATAATTCCATGGAAGTGGGGCTTTGATGTTCTGTTAAAATCGAGTCGTAAGGCTGCTTGAAGCTCCTTCAAATATGAATTGCAGCACCAGGGGAAGTTTAGATTGGATATTAGGGAAAATTTCTTCACTGAAAGGGTTGTCCAGCCCTGGCACAGCTGCCCAAAACAGTGGTGGAGTTCCCATCCCTGGAGGGATTTAAAAGCTGTGTGGATGTGGCACTTGGGGACAAGGGTCAGTGGTGGCCTTGGCAGTGCTGAGGGAATGGTTGGACTCCATGATCTTGGAAGGCTTTTCCAACCTCAACAATTCCGTGATTGTATGAAAAAACCAACTCACTTGAAGAGGTTGTCCAAAGGCTGCAACAGGAAAGAGAAGTTAGGTACAAAGTGCTGCACTTCAAGAGGAAGAATCCGATACAGGATGGGAACAACTTCCTGGAAAACGCCACACAATTTACTCCTAAATCCTCACTTCGGGGTCACACTCCATGGATATACATTGCTAAATCGTGCAGCTGATTTTCCTGCCTTTGAGCTACAACTTCATCCCATGCCTTTGTAAACCCCTGGTCAAGAAGACCCCACGAGCACAGAGGAGGGAGCCAGAACCATTTTTCATCACAGCATATTGCTTAGATATTGATTTCCTCTCTTCTTTGCAAAAAACAGGCCAATGACCCACCCAAGACATGCTCAGCACTGTCTCACCTTCATATCCTCTGCTCTTAACCTTGTTTCCAAAGATTCCCATCTTGCAAAAGCAAACCAGAGGTGCAGCAGTGAGCCCCAGGAAATTCTTGCTCCAAGGGTAGAAAACACGCTCAGTTCAGCAAGGCAGAGATGCTCCTCTTTGCCTCCTGCTAAACTGGATCTCTCAACAAATGGAAAACACTTTGAGGGCTGTAAACTTCACTTTGTGAGGATCTGCTGAGCATCTGGTATGGGATGACTCACGGGGTCATTCCTGTCTCCAGCCTCCTCCATTCCCATGTGTTTGATCACACATGGCCTACTCTCAGTGCCATTTTGCACAAAGAATTGGCATCAGGAGCAGGACCGGGTTCTGCAACTCAAAATGTGCCTCCAGCACGGGTGATTCACTCCTCAGACAGCTGCTCATGGCTTCCCAGCCCTTGGGAAGGAAGCTCCACCCTGGAGCAGGCAGGAATACCAGTGCTTCTGGGGAACTGAGAGTGCCCCAAGCCATATCCCACATTTTATTCTCAGTCCTGCATGGCTCCAAGTCTTCTTCCTGATCTGGCCATCAGTGAGAGCCCAGGGAACAGCATCCTTCAAGATTTTCCAGCTCCTCTGGTAGCTGGTTCTCCCAGTCCCTTGAGGCTCCTTCAGCAGCAGGGAAAAAGCATCTCCAGATGCACCAACGCAGCTGTTCTGTGTCTGCTCCGAGGTCACAGCAGAGGAACCAGTCTGCAGTCATTCCATAGGGTCACATCTGGCCTGGGAGTCTTTGGAGGGACCCCAGTGATCACACAGGAAAGGCCCTGAGCCGTCAGCTCATGATCTCTGTTGAGAATCTGTCTGTGGCTGCTTCCCTGCACCGAGATTGTTATCAAGTGATTCAGAACACACATGGTGAAATCCTGGCCGTGCAGAACCCGCCAAGGGCTGGCCACTGCCTTGGGAAGAGGCCAGGTTTTACCCACAGACGCTCCTGTGTTGCTCCTTCAGCTGGTCTGGCTGCTGGGGAAGTCCAAAAGAAACCTCAAACCACCACCAACCCAAATACCTCTAACAACAACAACAAGAAGAACCTCTCCTGTCCCTTCCTGTTTATTACTGGGATTTCAGTCCAGATCAAAGCTGCTGGTGACTTTCCCTTCACGCAAACTAAGAATGCAGAGCTGCTTTCCTCCAGCCCACAGCACTGTCTGCAGCATTCCCGGGAGAGCCTCTTGTAAGCAATTCCCAATGCATCTGCTTCCCAGAAAACTGTGGGGTCCTCTGCACACCCCACACGTGTCCCCGCTGCTGAGTCCTGCAGGACACGGTGCCCAGTCCCGGGGGGCTGCCAGAGACAGGAAAAATGAGCCTTGATGGGGAAGGAAAAGCAGGAAAAGGGACCAGGCACCTCCAGAGGTACTGGAATAGCTCTTGCCCAGATCCACGTGACTTCCCCACTGTGCTGCAGTGGGATGAAGCCACCTCAGTGTCCCCTGCAGCCAAGAGGACAAAAAAGGCACCTCTGAAAGAGATTCAGCCCATGGAAGAATCCACCTCTCTCCACAAACCAGAGTGGGATGAGGCTGAAGGCCTGAACGTGGGGCTTACACTGCACAGACCCTCCTGAAGGATCCCTCCCTCCAGCCTTTGTTCCCAGATTCCCTGATGTGCTGGCTCTAAGTGCTGCTGATTGTTTACCATCACTGTGTTATTTACGGAGCTCTGCGGCCACCTGGGAGAATTCCCACCTAACTGAGGCAGTCTCCAGGCCCTGGAGGCACCATCACTGCAAATTCTCCCTCTGACACCATCCTGCCCAATGGATATGGGCCTGTGTGTCCCGTTTTCCTCCAAAGCCAGGGATAAATCACAGCTCCTTTTTCCAGCAGAGCTGAGGTGCCACCCAGCACCTTCAGGTGTAGGGCATCCTGTAGGCCTGGGCAGGACGGGGCCCTGAGGGGCACAAACAGGATCCTGTTTCCATGTTCCAGGCCACAGCTCCTGCTGTTTGCTCCTCTGTGTCACCCAGTGCCACTGGAGCTCTGGCCTGGCCCTTCCCAAACTCTCCCTCACGCAGTCACTGTGCCCACCAACATCACAGAATGGGATCACAGAGAGCTCTGGATTGAAGGGGCAGGGACACTTCCCACTAGAAGACCAGGCTGCTTCAAAGCCCCATCCAACCTGGCCCTGAACACTTCCAGGGATGGGACATCTAGAATCATAGAATCCTAGAATTGTTTAGGTTGGAAAAGTCCTCTGAGGTCACTGAAACCAAGCCAAGGCCACCACTGCCCCACGTCCCCAAGTGCCACATCCACGCGGCTTTTAAATCCCTGCAGGGATGGGACTCCACCACTGCTCTGGGCACCTGTGCCAGGGCTGGGCAACCCTTCCAGTGACGAAATTTTCCCTAAAATCCAATCTAAACCTCCCCTAGTGCAACTTGAGGCTGTCTCCTCTTGTCCTGTTGCTTGCTCCCTGGGAGCAGAGGCTCTGAAGATCCCTAAATAAGATACAAACGAGTGTTCCTGAACAACCTGGTGTGGATATGACTTTCCTTAGGAGTTTGAGGGGGAAAATGAGTGTATTCCAGGTGAGGGAGTGAGGTACCATCAATATCCAGGTTCCTACAGCCAAGAGGAGCAGGTGAAAGCCCTGAGCCCTGGGGTTCCTTACCCTTCAGGTGAGCGGCCACCTCGGAGTAGGAGCGCAGCACTGCCAGGGACACAGCTTCCCCTGCAACACAGGAGAGGGGAAACACAGCCCTGAGGGACAGCCAGGGGACAGCCAGCCCCACCCTGCTCCCTGACCATGCCACGTTGCGGATCTCTGAAGCCTGAGGTGCTTCAGACTCTGTCAGATTTGAAATAAATAAGGAAAATTCAACTTTATGCTTCGGCAGACAGCAACCAGACTCTCAAGGCCAGCCCATGAGTCCATGCTACCTTAATTTCCCCTCTTGTCCCACATTTTTTCCCTATAAAATGAAGGTTAAAAATCTCTAAATATCAGATTGATATCTGCTAGTATCAGCCAATGAGAAGAATTGATTTAATCTGATTATTATTGCCTGTGGGGCAGGACACGGCACAGATTTATGGTCAAAACTTCTCTCCAGGATCACAGAAAGCATGGGGAGCATCCCAAAATTAGAGAAATGACAGCCAGGCCAGGTTTCATACTCACAGCTGGCATAAAACAGCACCACTGTCCGGACAGCCTCCGAGAGGGAAGAGCGGAAGTTCTCCTCTGTCAGGACAAGGATCTGCTCCAGAGGCAGCTCTCTCTTCTTGTCCCTGGAAACTGCTTCCACCACCTGGTCATCCTGAATATCTGCAAGGGACCCACAGCTGTGCCCAGGGCAGGGGGAACTGCAGCCCCCTGGGCCACCCCAGCACAGGATTTTGTAATCCAGAACCTCTCAGCAGAGACGTGGAGTGAGTGACTGCCTTGTATGGGGAGAGGAGGCACAGCCACACCGACAAAACCCCCCAAAATGCCCTAATCTCACCTCACACCAGCTAAAAATGCCCTAATCTCACCTCACACCAGCTCTGCCCTTGGATTGGAACACTACTCTTGAAGCTCCTACAGGATCCTGTCCCCCCGTTTTTAGAAAACACCCCTCATTTTGCACGGGGAACAAATGCATTTTCAATCATGCATTGCAGGGAGCAGAATTTCCTCCCTGGAGGAGGCAAGTCTGGATCTGCTCTTACAAAAACGTGTCTCAAATCCTTCCAAAGGGATGGATAACTTTCAGATGCCTGGAGAGGACAGTGCAGTGTGCACTTTAACCCCCTCATGCCTTTGGAGCTGGTGCATCCAAGCACATCCCTGTCCCTCACACAGACACTGTTCCTCTGACAGCTCTGATTTTTCTCCCTGGTGTTTCCCGTTAAAAATCAGACCTGTGTGTCATATTCCAGTGATCTCAGAGAATGAAAGAGCCACTTTGTGGCCACCATGAAGTGACTGTGATGCCTTGCAGGTGTTCTCTGATGCTTTACCACGTGGCTGATGCTGATTGCACGTTCTGTCTGATGACAATCAGCTTTTCACTGATTAACTGCACACCTTGATTGTTATTCTCTATCTCATCCTCATCTTCCTCCTCCTCCTCCTCCTGCTCATCCTCCTGGATTTGTTTGACCTTGCTCTTATCTTCCACCAGGGTTATAACTTCATCAGTGTCTTCCAGGACCAGGTATTGGATTGGCATTCCCTAAGGAAAACAGTGAATCAGTGGGAGCACAACATCCCCCTCTGCTTATTCTGTCTGCAGACCAAACTCAAGGCTGATGGGGCACCACCTCCCAACTCCTTATTTTTGGGTTATGTCACAGATCCCCAAAGATCTGTGACATTCCCCTGTTTGGGTTATGTTTCTTTGGCCCAATTTCTCCTGTGCATGAGTTTTTCTCACTCCAGTCTGATGTTTCCTCGTGAAAAAAATGTGGCTCTGAGGGATCCCGTGGTGAAAGTGAACACCAGCTCCACCTCCCAGCAACTTAACACAGATCCAGTGCTGCAGGAAAAGTCCCAGAGGCCAAGCAGGGAAGGAGAGCAGGGAGGTACAGGGGCCACTTGGATGTCCCCTCACTAGAGGGGTCAGGCTGGTTCCGAGGAGCCCATCACAGCCTGGGAAACCAGCACAGAAAAATCCTTTATCTCATGGAGCTCAGCCAGGAGAAACGTTCCCAAGTGTACAGGGACTGCCAACCCATGGAAAGGAGAAAAAAAGCAACTTGAATTTCTCAGAAATGAGACCTTGTCAGCTTAAAACCAGTGCTGGCACCGGCTCAGACAAAGGCACTGGAGAGAAAATGGAAAGTTCTTAAGGAGCTGAGAGAAATGACAAAGTGCTGGCACCTCCCAGGGGCTCCCAGAGCCACCCAACGTGCACATCCCTCAGCAGGCCATGGGAAGCCCTCAGGGGATGCTCAGGTCTGATCCTGCACCTCTGGAACCACAAGTGTGACAGTTCAGGTAATCTGGGGCAGCGTGTGCTCCCTGGCATCTGCCAGCACCCAATTCCAGCTCGCCTCACAAGCTGGGTCAGGTCCCTCCAGAGTTTAACTCATCTTGATCGACCTCATTTAACTCACACCCTGCCCTTTTCCCAGCTCGCTGCCAGAGGCACTGGGTTACATCAGCTCAGCACAGACCTTTGGCTGTTTGCTCTTCCTTTCACACTCAGTCCTTCTCCCATCTTTTGTCCCTTTTCCTAAGGCCTTTGGAAGTCCAGATCTTTGGGGAATTTGCACTTGGATGTAGCTCACAACCATGTGTTGCCTTAAGGTGTAGCGGAGCTTCCACTCTATGTTTTGAACCCAAAATAAACTCACTATTTTCTCTTTCCCAGCAGGCACAAGGGCTCTGCAGCACCCAAATCATGGAAGGGACATTAAAGTTCATCCAGTTCCACCCCCTGCCATGGGCAGGGACACCTTCCACCATCCCAGGTTGCTCCAAGTCCTGTCCAGCCCGGCCTGGAACACTTCCAGGGATGGGAAATCCACAGATTCTCTGGATAACCTGTTGCACACATGTGTGCTGCTTGGAAAGACACTTCCCCTTGAGCTTCAGGGAATGCTGTCAAATAATAACAGAGATGAGCAACACCCCTCCACCTCTCCAGAGCATCATGCCCAGGCAGGGCAATAAGAGCTGTCCAATAAAGAAATCCAGCATCCAACCTCCTCTGGTGTCTTGAGGGCGACGTTTGACCGGTGCAGAACGTTCAGATCTACGAGGTCCCTTCCAAAACACAAAGTGAACGTTAGATGGTGTGACATGGAAGGTCACCCCTCCTCTTTCTGCCCTTAATTCCATCAGTGTCCAATTTCCTTTCCAAAATCTCTCTTAATCTATTTTTCCACCCCTAAGACAGCAACACTTCCAAACCAATCTGATTCTGGACAAGTCCTTAAACGTGACACCCTGTCACAGGATATAGCCTGGTTTTACTGCCTCTCATCCAAGTGTGACTGAGCCCACTGTCACCCCGGTGCTGGGGAAACCCAGCTCAGGAACACCCCACAAAAAGCAAGGAGAACAAACACAAAAACACCTGAGAGAAATACCTGGACAAAAGAGCAACTCCTGCTTTCCCCAGGAGCTGCCAGGCCACGAACTCTGCTGTCCTCCTGTCAGCCTCGTAGGTCTCCTTCTGGCTCAGGATGAACACCAGGGGCAGCCCGAGCTGCAAGTGAACAGTGGAGACCTTCTCGGGGTCCTCAGCAACCTCTGTCTGGAGAACACCCAGGGTTATGCTGCAGCACAGCTCCACAAGCTGAAGGTACCTCAGCTCTTCCCCAGCCACGGAAATCCTCAGGAAAAAGCCTCCAACCTCAATTCTAGAACTTCCATGGAAACAGAACCCACACAACTCCAGTTAAACTGTTCCAACACGTCATGACCTTCCCTGTCAAAAACCTGGCCTTTATTTTGTGTGGGGCTTTTTGCGGTTTAGCAATTCCAGATGTCAAATCTCCATTCGGTTTTATTTACCTGGCATCCATTCCCCAGGGCAGTATGAAAATCCCAGCCACAACATGCAAGAGCTGGAATCCTTCCCTTCCTGCCTTGGACATGCTGCTTCATGACAGCATCGAGGTGCTCGATGCAGTGCCTTCCCTCCACGGGCCTAATCCAGGAAAATAGCTGAAGGAGGCACTTCCCAGCTCACCTACTCATCCTTCTGGATAGGCAGGGATGACCACTGGGAACAGCAGGCTGTTGAAGTTCTCTGCCCTGTGGAAGGAGGAGATAGGAGGGAACCTCCTGTACCTTGTGATCACTGATATCAAATTCCAGAGGGTGCTGAGCTCCCTGCAGGGAGCCTACAAGAGCAGCTGAAGACTTTAGCGTTGTCTAGGTTGGAGAAAAGGAGGCTGAGGGATGATCCCATTGCTCTCCAGAGCATCCTGAGGGGATGTGGAGAGGGAAACACTGGTATCTCCAGCGTTTCCAGGGATACAACACGTGGAAATGGTTCAAAGCTGCATCAGGGAAGGTTTAGACAGAACATCAGGAAGGTTTCTATACCAAGAGCACGGTCAAACACTGGAACAAGCTTCATATCAAATCGGTCAGAGCTTAAGAGTCATTTGGAAAATGCCCTCAATAATTTATTTAAGTTTTGGCCAGCCCTGAACTGGTGAGGCAGTTGCACCAGGTGATTCCTGCTCCTTGCCTGGACCCACCCTGGAAGGGGCAGATTCCCACTCTCAGCCTTTCTCTCTGCTGTCACCTCCCTCATCCTCACATCCCTCCCTGCCCTCCCACCCAAGGTCCCGGCAGCTCCTCCTTCCCAGTCCTACCACCAAAGGAGCCCCCATGAGCTTGAGGTGCCTGTGGACGTTGAGCAGGGTCAGGGGCTGTGCCAGGGCTGTCCTCCTGCAGGGCTGGGCTGGGTCTGTGGCCTGCTGGCAGTGCCAGAACGAGAGCCAGGCAGAAGAGACATCGGGGTCATCATGGCTGTGAGAGAGGAAACAAAACCCACCCCTAGCACAGGTTCAAAGTGCCCTGACAGAAGGACCAGGTTTGCTGACGTGTTTCACACATGATCTTCAAGTTCAGGGTTTGGCAGCGTTGTGGAACAGGCTGGGAGAGCTGGGAATGTTCACCTGGAGAAGGGAAGGCTCCAGGGAGACCTCAGAGCCCCTTCCAGGGCCTAAAGGGACTCCAGGAGAGCTGGAGAGAGAGTTGAGACAAGGGATGGAGGGACAGGACAAGGGGGAATGGCTTCCCACTGACAAAGGGCAGGTTTAGATGGGATATTGGGAAGGAATCCTGCCCTGTGAGGGTGGGCAGGCCCTGGCACAGGCTGCCCAGAGAAGCTGTGGCTGCCGCTGGATCCCTGGAAGTGTCCCAGGCCAGGCTGGATGGGCTTGGAGCAACCTAGGACAGTGGAAGGTGTCCCTGGTTAGCTGTGACACCGTCACCGCTGCTGGCCCGTGGTTAACTTTGGGAAGCCACTTTCCTTTCCCAATGCACCCATTCCTTACCCCTAAAACAGGGATCATCTTCTTTGGACAGGGATTTAAGAGCTCTCCATGGAAGATCAAAGTGCAGTATTTAGACCTCCACTCCTGCTGCCCAGTTGGTTGGAAGCTGTTCCCGTTGGAGAAGCTCCCACCACTTCGGCAGCTCGGGAGAATGAAAGCGCTGCTTTAAGGAGAATTGAGCCGATTTCGGTGCAATGACAGCCCTGCCATCTAGTGGGAGGCGCGGCACACCGCCCCGCCACCCGGCAAGGATGGAACGGCACCTCGGGAAGGGCCACCCTGGCGCCCGCCCCGGTGTCACCTCCGACAAATCCCAGGGAAATCATGATGGAGTTATTAATGTTGGAAAAGCCCTCCAAGATCACCGAGCCCAACCGTTCCCTCAGCCCGGCCAAGGCCATCACTGACCCATGTCCCCAAGTGCCACATCCACTTGTTTTTTGAGCACTTCCAGAGATGGGGACTTCACCATTGCCCCGGGCAGGCTGTTCTGATGCATGACAAANCATGTCCCCAAGTGCCACATCCACTTGTTTTTTGAGCACTTCCAGAGATGGGGACTTCACCATTGCCCCGGGCAGGCTGTTCTGACGCATGACAAACCTTTCCATGAAGAAATTTTCCCTAATACCCAATCTAAACCTCCTCAGCATGAGGCTGTTTCCTCTTGTCCTGTCCCTGTTCGCTGAGAGCGGAGCCTGACCCCTCTCCCATCTGCCCCCTCCTGTCAGGGAGTTGTGCAGAGCCACAAGGTCCCCCCTGATCCCCCTTTTCTCCAGCCTGAGCCCCTTTCCCAGCTCCCTCAGCCTCTCCTGGTGCTCCAGCCCCTTCCTCAGCTCCGTTCCCTTCTCTGGACATGCTCCGGCCCCTCAGTGTTTCTTGGGATGAGGGGCCCAGAGCTGATCCCAGGATCTGAGGTGTGGTGTGGCCTCAGCAGCNGCTCCAGCCCCTTCCTCAGCTCCGTTCCCTTCCCTGAACACGCTCCAGCCCCTCAGTGTTTCTTGTGATGAGGGGCCCAGAGCTGACCCCAGGATCTGAGGTGTGGTCTCAGCAGTGTCCAGCACAGGGGACAATCTCTGTCCTGGGCCTGTGGCCACACCATTGGTGCCACAAACCAGCTGCCATTGGCCTCTTGGCCAGCTGGGCACACTGTTGGCTGAGGATAGAACACCCTCCGTGATGTTCCCACTTCCTCCCTGTGGCAGGACATATCCTC
>VWPU01014767.1:0-76590 GCA_013398955.1 Callaeas wilsoni | reverse complement strand
GGCAGGAGGTGCGGGGCTGCAGTACAGGGAAGTGCAGTGCAGGGAAGGCTCGGAGCAGCGCAGAAGCGGTGGGGCGGGGCAGCGGCAGCCCGGCTCCAAGCAGGGCAGGGAGAGGCAGGCTGCAGATCTCAGGCACCCGGGCAGATGGTAAAAAGTCCCTCCCTTAGTGAGGGGGGTGTTAATACGTTCCCAGTTCAGAGGCTGCACGTACGAGCAGAGGCTCACCCCACGGTAGAAGAAGCAGGACCGGGCTGGACTACGGTGGTAGTCGCGAATTCCCCTCTCCAAATGGCAGCTCCAATCGTCCTCCTTCCCAAGTTGAGAGAGAGAGTGAGAGAGAGCTAGGGGCTGCCCCCAACCCTGCTTTTCCCAGTCTCCAATCTTGCAGTATCTCCCTCCTACCTGGGAAACCTCAGGTAACGAGAGAGGGGCCAGCTGCACCCCCTCCTCTGAGCTGATAACTTCTTTTGTCTGTTAAGTGTCCAGTCATTATGGCCCCTTAGCAACATGTATGGGGAAAATTCGCTAAGAAGGGAAAAAAAAAAAAAGAAACAAAAGAAGAACTCCTAAAACCCCTACACAGTGGAAGTAATGTAATATTTTCTACTGCTTTCTATACAATTCTGTGAAGTTTTTAGGACTGGGCATAAGATTTCAGTCAGAAGACAAATGAAACTACATCTATTATATTCTCTTCAGTTCAGAAATACATTGATTAGGAAAGTCATGGCTGAACTTGATTTCATCTAAGGAACCAACTGGTCTCCTGCAGCAAAATATACACCATATTCAAGTACCATTCAGCCTGGGTATGATCTTGTCTTTCTCCAAGACCTAGGCTCCTTTTCTTTTCGCCCAATCTATAAACATCTTATTCTGTTAAGATCTTGGAAAATCTTGGTGATAACTCTCTGCTATGGATGTCTGTCTTTCCCTGAAGAATGATTTCCTGCCAAATTCAACTGAGATCTCTTTCTTGAGGAGTGATCAACAACATAATATATGGCAGATAAAGGGTAGAAATCCCACTTTCAGAAACAGTGAATCAGGACATGCTCAACAACAGCAAGAGGTTCAATATTCTACCTCTCCAACCACCTCTTATGTAACAGGTATTTGTATTCCAGTTTAAAAATAAAGTTATCCTATATAAACATTATTTTGGAGTTGATGGATAAACTTCTTTTGTTTATATTGATATTCTTTTCTGGATCCTTCTGTCTTTCTATCTCAAAGGCAAGTAAAAGGTACTACAGATACTGGATGTCTAGAAAGATTTTAAATAATTTTCTCTCAGGAATTTCCCTGCAGAGTCATCTGAACCACAGGAAACAAGAGATTACAAATTTATGTTCTTTTTTTTTTTATACTTCCTGCAAGTTGCAAACTGCAACAAACTGAAGATCTGTTAAGTTCAAGCGTTTCCTTGTAAGCTAACTGTGTTTTTATGCTTCTATGTATATGGTAAAAATAACTTTGTGGGATTGTGAAAATTGACCCCAAAGGATGCTCCATGGTCAACAAGGGAAGACTAACTCATGTTACCTAACTAGATTTCTGTATGGCTTTTGACACAGTCCCACAGAGCATCCTTATCTCCAAATTGGAAAGAAGGCTTTGAAGGATCGACTATTTGGTGTATAAGGAATTAGCTGTATGGACACAGCCGTTGGAGGCTGGCGATGAGTGGTGTTTCCCGGGGCTCTGTCTTGGGACTGGTGCTTTTCTATAGCTTCAATGACACAGGCAGTCAGATCGAGTGTATCCTCAACTTCCCTTGCAGAGCAGACTCCTGACAGGTTAGATCACGAGGTGTTTCACAGTATATAATTGCCAATTTGCTGGAAAATTTTCTGAACTTCAATTCAATAAGACATCTAATATTTCATAGTATTTTATTTTAAATGCACAGCATAGGAATGTAAGTAAATAGAACTTCAAAGGGCATTGTGAATAATTACTGTAATGGGTTGCCAAAAATGTTTATTCAACATTCCCTCTTTTCCTGCACTTTAAAATAATTCTTCATAAAGAGGATTTTTTTTTTTTGAGTTGAAATGCTATTTTCTTGATATTTGCATAAAAATTACAAGGATAAAATTCCCTACTTCCTACTACTGGTCACCCTTTCCCTGCCAAAAGTAGAAGGAACCATTTTTGTCTCATGAGGTGAACATATTTAGAAGATGTAAACATCCACCTATATATTCAATCCATGTATGCTTTTGAAAGCTCTGATTGGTGATGACTTAATGGATAAGATGCTATATTCAAATACTGAATTGTCTGATGTGCTGAGGTGCTTAAATTACCTTAATCTTTTACATTCACATGAGTTTGTACTGATTTGAAAAGAAATTCTGAAGTAAAAAGATAAATAGTAAGTAATTTTCATTTAAGATTTCTTTTCACATTTCTTTTTCTACATCAGAGGTTGGTTAGAATTCAAGGTTATTTTCAATAACTGCTTTTACTTTAACTGTAATTATTTTTTTATACTTCTGGTCTTTCTCCTTGTATTGCAATGTCAGTCATGACACAATGATATAGCATGTTACATGAATTAAGAGCTGATTAATGGATAAACCACAGAAAATGTTAAATTATTTATCAGATGATATAATATCAATTCTTCATCCAACTTTTATGCAAATAGGGAAAGCTTTGAATCAGAAGAGAATTTTAGAATTGAAAAATACATTAAGGCAGAAAGTAAAAGCCCTTAGATAGTTAGCTGATAAATATATATTGTCTTCCTTTTTCTCTTCATACTCAGCTACTTAAGTAAATCTTGAAGCAATATTAATATCAATATCAGCTGTGTTATTGTAGTTCTGTGCATAAACTCCCTCTTACATTTTTCACTTTGACTTCAACCTATACATACATTTGGAAGATATTCCAGTCATATTAGCTTTCAAGAGTAATAACCTAGCATTAACAGAACCAAAGTGAAAAAAAATCTTCAATCTAGCAACAAATAAAACCACCACTGTAAAGTTTAAGCTGTCATTTTTGGTATAGCATATGCATTGTTCTGTAATAAAAGATCCAAGGTGCACAGGTGCTGGACTTCCAATTTATTTTCACCTTCTATTCAGTTAATAATCCATAAACTCCATTTATTACATAGCTGTGTCCTCAGGCCACTTCAGTGACTATTAAAAGATTTCTTTTTCCAGACTCTTGTACAACTATAATATCCTAATAAACTTCACACACATCAGACCTAAGGTTGAAGTTAGATGCTGTACTCCTGTTTCATTCAGTGCTTCATCTTTTTCAGGATCTATGCAACTGAGGTTCTTCGTTAAAAGAAAGTACGTATATCATCTGTTACTTTAGCTTTTCTAAGAACAATTTCTTTTTGACTTTTTGTGGTAAATTGTATTTGTGAGTCTCTATTTGTCAAATATGGATTATTTTTATAGGTGGGAGTATGCTAACTCTAAGTCCTACAGAAAGATATTCAGTTAAAATATTTCAACTAAGCTAAAATGTTGGTGAATGAAAGGCAATTTTATAGCCCTTTTGGGGAGACATGTAGGAGTTTATAGTGGACTGCACGAGTGTAGAGAGGTAGGTAATGGGTTCTGACTCTGAGTTTTAAAAGGAGATGCGTCATGTGCAAATACAATCCATTGAAATTCAGATTTACATACCTGTTGATACCTCTACTCTCCTAGTTCTTGACATTAATCCTGATTTAGGATCCTGCTGACTACACCAGTTTGTCAGGAATGAATGATTTAGATTGCTTAAAGGATCGCCATCAAAGGTATTAGCAAAAGCCATTTTAATATGATGTCAAAGTGCAGTTTGGCAAAGGTTCACTTTACTACCGCATGGAAGAAACATACACAGGAAAATTGGATTAGAATTGAGCTGGAATGATTGATGTAGAGACAAGAAAGTGTAAAGGGCAGACTCCTGTTGAGTTGTGAGATTCAGTGTGGACTCTGTCGATTTCTAAACTCCTGACGGAGCTTAGGCGTGGCTGGGTACTGTCTTAGTCTCAGACTTGGACAATGGTTTATACATAATGGAAGAAATGGAAACAAGGGAGATCTCTGCTTTGGATAAGGGTTGCTGAGTCTCAGTTAAAGAAACTCAAACCTTTAGCATTTTTGCTCAAGGACAGCGTTACCTGGTGAACAATACAGCAGCAATTCAGGAAGAGCTCAAATTGGGCTCATCCAAAGATCTACCATTAGTAAAAGTTCTCTCTGCCCCAAAGAGCAACCCTGAGAAGTACCCCAGCTCAAGAGGGTATTACTGCCATCCAGCCACACTGCCTAGAAGGGAGAGCTCAATGTCTATATGTACATCAAACTACCATGTTTTCCCTAGGCTGTTAGCTGAGTCTTTAACTTATTATCATGAGTCTGGACACATAAAATAAATTAAAATGGGAATAATGTGGCCACCAGAATATAACTACAGAAAATAAGGTAAAATATTCAGCTAGGAGACTAGTATTTAAAAGCAAGGCATTCTCTGGGATATGGTTAACATAACTGACTTTGAAATCTCTTGTGGTCTGCAGCTATTTGGCTGTTTGATACAACTATGTTTTCCAAGCTGACTGCCACATGCAACTTTGAAAAACAAAATCAAAAACTTCCTCTCAAACTTGTAAATATAAAAAGAGTACAATGCCATAATATGATGCTGACTATTTCTTTCAGCCAGAGGCCCTCGAGTTCTGATATGTGTGGTAGCACAGGCACATTCTCACCAGCTCCAGTATTGCTCTTTCCAGAGTTATGGGAAGAAGAGCATTTTAGCCATATTCCTGTATTTAAACAGTTCCTTACCATTTGGATTCTGGGAAGCAATTCACTATAGCTTGTAATTGCACTTCAAGTATCTTGATATTGTTTAAGAAAAAATTAGACACTTTTAATATGGCTTTATTTTATATATCTGTACAGCTTTTAATTTTATATAGCTGTACACTGAGACAGATTAGTCTCTGTAGATGTTTAGGATTTTTTTTTTTTTTTATTAAATGAAACCATAGTGCATCATGCATGCAATATACCTATGTTTATATGTGTGTTTGCATACACATATATGCACATCATGTTTAATATAAAAACTAGAATTAAGGTGCCAGATTGTGAAACAAAAACTAGTTTCCTGGTCCTAACAGAATGCACGAGAACTTCTAAATCAAGTGACTAAACTGATCATGGAAAGCTGCTCTAACAGAGATCTGTTCTTGGTCCTGGAGAAGCTATCCTCCTGCAGGAGGAGATATTATGATTCCTAAGAACAAGTTTCCCACTCTCAAATGTGGTTTTTTTCAATTGCTTCTTCTTCAGATTCTACTTGTAACATAGCCCAGCTCAGAAGTGAACCAAGAGGCAACATAAAGCAGTTGAGAAAAGCTGAACAAATCTTGGTGAACTGCCTCAAAAGTGTCTTAGAAGGAATTGCCATGCTAGGAATTGCCAGTTCTGCTTTGCAGTCTTAACTGCTACTCAAAAATGAGAAGAAAATCTCCTACTATTTTTTTTCTTACAACCCAAAATTAACCAGTCCATATATTCCTTGACTTTTGCCAGAGAGCTGATTCTTAAGGAATAATGGAATTACCCTCTTGTCTTGGTTTGAACCCGGCCCACAACCAAGCCCCACACAGCCATTCACTCACTCCCCCACCAGCAGGACTGGGGAGAGAACTGAAAAAGTAAGAACACTTGTGGATTGAGTTCAAGAGTTTAACAGGGAAAGACAAAGCTGTGCATGCAAGCAAAGGAAAACATGGAATTCATTCACTGCTTCCTATGGGCAGGCAAGTATTCAGCCTCCAGGAAAGCACGGTCCCATTGCATGCAATGGTGACTTGCAAAGACAAACACCATCACTCTGAGTGTCCATCCCTTTTTCCTTCTTTCTCCGACTTCATGTGACTTGATGCCATTTAGTCAGTTGGGGTCAGCTGTGTCTCCTCCCAAATTCCCAGATACCCCCAACCCCTTGCCAGCATGGCAGTATGAACAGCAGAAAAGGCCTTAGCTCTGTGTAAGTCCTGCTCAGCAATAACAAAAATATCTTTGTATTATCAACCCCGTGTTCAGTACAAATCCAAACTCAGCCTTATACCAGCCACTGTGAAGCAAACTAACTCTACCCCAACACAATTGTAAAAAGAGCAATACAGAGAATACAACAACCAAATGAAAAACTGTATGAAGAGAAGAGTTTAAACATTTGGTAGTAAAACAATTGAGAATCTTTTGAGATAGCTTTCTGTAAACAGAGACTATATAGACAGAAACTGTCTCTGTAGACAGAAGCTGAAGAGGAGGATTTAAAGAATCACTTGTACATACTTAGTGAGCACTGACTATCCTGAATACTTATGAAACTGGGTTCCTAGGGGGGAAAAAGAAAATACTCATCATAATGGATATATTAGGAGAGGAGTTGGGAGGTTATTAGGTAGATAAGCAGCCATTCAGGCACTCTGTATGTTTTTTTCAAAGCTTGACTTTGTAATGTTAGTACTCTTACAATACCTTGTTTTTCATATTTGTTGGAATGAAATAATTCATTCACATTTTCTCTCAAATATATATAAAGCTGCTGCAAAGACAATGAATAGAAATGCTGACTACAATAGAAGTCCTTAGGTTTTTCAATACTTTTGCTTCATTGAATAATGTAACAGATGAATCGAAACCACCTCTGTGGTGTTTTGGAGACACACACACACAAACACATATATATGCATATCTATATCTATATGGAAAAAGTGTATTGATATCATAGTGATCTCTAAGCAGTCCAGAAGTTGATGTCCACACAGAAAATTCTGTACAGGGAATCAAAATTAAAATTACTTTAAAAAGGAAAAAATAAATAGAAAACTCTCCTCAAAGGTAATAAAACAATAGGTTCTGCTGTGAAGACATGGTTAAGGGTTGTGACTTTGCTCTTGACATTATTGATAAAAAAATACTTTTGGAGGCTGTGCCAACATGTCCTCAAACACATATTTAAAGTTATTGGATAGGATTTCATAAATAGATCTGTCAAAATCAGGGAGTATATTGCTGCATGTGCTCAGGAATAGTTATCATGCTGGTCATGTTGGAAAGAGTTTGAAAGACAAAAATGCAACACATCTATGTTATAGATTTGCTCAATCCATTTTGATAGTGCTTACTATTTCTTTTATTTAGCATATTACACCTATATTTTGTATTTCTTTCCTAAAACAGTGCAACAGATTGTTTAGACAAGATTGCAGCAAAGTAAAGAAATTTCTAACCTTTTGCTCAAGACAGCAAAAACAAAAGACTTCTTAATCTTAAAATCTGAAGAGTGGATGGAGACCAGTAGGGAAAACCAGAAAGACTAAAGACATGCTTTAGAGGCTTCCTCTTTAGTGCTCAGGAACAGAAATTTCCATAAAGAGAAATTAATTTCTCTTTATGGAAAAGAGATTAATTGATCATATAAAGTAATTTAATTGTTCTGATTCCTTATGAGTATATTCAGAGTCTTACCTGCTTATTTTAGTAATCCGAGAAAAGATTTTGAAGGCACAAAAAGCAGTCAATCATGTAGGCTTAAATGACTTTCGAAAAATTTCTGTGAAATTCTTTTCCCAGTATAGGTTCTTACTTTCTTCTGAAGAACCTTGGTTCTTGGAATGCTCTACTCTGATTCACGCCTCGATGTCAGAGTCTCCAATTAACTTCACATTACATGTAAAAATAATTTTTGTTCTTTTGCTGCCCTGGTCTCTATCAAGATTTCTTTTCCTCATGCTTTAGTATTTGGAAAGGGGTGTTTTTCAGCTATTTTTCCAAGTAAAGGGTATTTCCACCAAGTAGTGGGGTTTTTTTAAGATATCCAGATGCACTTCTATGAGAAATGGCAACAGTGTAGGTGGACGATACATTTGTTTTGCAGAATCTCTATGACTGATATTATACAATTAATATAGAAAAGGAGAGGTAAATAAATGGAAAAGCAGGCAATCTAACAGAAAATTCTGCTTTAGAAGATGCCCCTGCAATTATACAGCTGCTTTTGGTTGATCTGGATTTTTCTTAATTCTTCCTGATTGTTCTCTTCTACTGGAAAGATGCTGATGTGTATTGAAGGCACCTATAACCTGCAAAAATATCAAAGTCTGCCTTGCTTGTCTAGAACTGAGCTCCTCTGTTTGCATGAGATATCAAATATGTCAAACAATTATGTAATTGCTTTAGAGATTTCTGGAGAGAGCTGATTAACTTACTACTTATCTTTCTGTTGAATAAATACTACAGCTGAGTCAGGAATTCAGTATGAGAGGAAAATTTCATAAGACTGGCAATTATGAGTAACTGATTATATTCCCACAGCAGAGGGTGAATGAATTAGTCCCTGGATCTCTCAAGACATCTTTGAGTAATCTTGCAATACAGAAAATGTATTCCTCAGCTATTGATTTTGTCCTAACAGTTCACAAGGGCCTTGCTCCAAGATAGCTCCTAGTCAGATAACTGATAACTAAGAAGGAATGGCTCACATAAACATGTTTTTCTTGTGGCCTGATTAAATTTAACATCATACTTTCCAAAAACAGTCATTAGGACTCCATGCAACTGAGTAGTACAGGGGCTATTAAATATTTATTTTACTTGACTGAATTATTTTCATAGAACCAAAAATGTAAAAAAAAAAATTATATTAGAAGAGTCTTCTGGATGATATGCAATCCTCAATTGTTGTTTTTTGGGGTTTTTTCAGTCGCTGAAAGAATTTGGAAATAAGATCCCTTTAATTTTCTCTCTATACACACACACACACAACTCATTTCCTAAAAGCACTTCCTAAATGATTTGCTTATCTCATGTACTGGAAATTTATATCTCTGAAATTCTACGTTTTAATTAGTTCAAGTAAAATTTTCTACGTAACACATTTTCATATATTTAAAGCATGTACAATTTCTCTCTTCTGCACCAGAAACATAACACTGACGTGCATATAAATATTTTTGTTCATAATTTTTTTGCATTTCAAATTTTTGTCT
Organism: Callaeas wilsoni; assembly: GCA_013398955.1. Classification (NCBI taxonomy): domain Eukaryota; kingdom Metazoa; phylum Chordata; class Aves; order Passeriformes; family Callaeidae; genus Callaeas; species Callaeas wilsoni. The sequence goes on along the minus strand of VWPU01014767.1, from coordinate 67,550 downwards.
AGTGGCCGACATTAAATATATCCTTTTATGTCCATAAAAAAATAGTTTTTCTGTTAGAAAATAGATTTTGAATTATTAAATAAATTTCTATTAATGTAATAAGAAAATATTTCTTGCTACTTTATGAAAATGCATCTGGAAAACATTTAGGAGAACTGAATTAAATACTATGGTATAGTGAAAATATAAGGACTTTTTTTGTTGTTTTTGTTTTAATGTGCCAGTTGCACTGATTCATCCTGGTAATTTTATCAAAGCTTTAAGTTCTGCCAATCTGATTGTTCAGTATAGTGCAGCCAGTGAAATTCTTGTCTTACTTATATCTTTGGAAGTTGGACTATTTGCTTCAGGAGACTGAACACCTAATTTTTTAAATATTTTTTGCCTTTTTTTTTTTTTAAATTTCCATCTTCCATTTAAGCACTGCGGTGTTTTGGGGTTTTTTTCCTATTTAATAATTTTAATTATGGATCTGATCCCTGGCACTATTTAAACCCTGGCACTATTTAAACCAGTGATTAAAAAAAAAAAAAATTGATCCTAAATCATAACTCAGGAGAACACACCTTTAAAAATACTGAAATATTTAATTATCCAAAGTTAGTGAGCAATTACCTATGTTCCTCTAAATTTGTTTTCACTCCCTTTATCAAGATAATTTTTTTTTAACTTGGCTGTATATAGACAAGTTATGTGCAAACATTTCAGATAGCTCTGGATTTCAAAGTAAGAGAATAATACTACAGCAAGACGTTTTCAACAATATCTTTTACCCTTCTTGAACTACTCTTCAGAGAACATAGGCCCTGCCTGAGATATATTTCTTTCCTTGAAATAAGGGGACTGTGAAATAAGGGGCTTGATTCAGCTCATAACTGAAACTATCAAGTGAATTCTTTTTTTAATAAACATTTGGAATTCCATACTGAACATTTTGAAATTGGGAATATTGTTAAAAGAATTAAAACAGCAGCAACAACAACTTAGCTTTTCATCCACCCAGATCTACTATTTAGGTAGTTATCAAACATCTCAGGCTAAGAATTTCTGTAAAAACATAGTCTAAATAATTCCTGACATATTTGTTATAACAGCTAGTTTCTGAGTAAACTGCTGTTAAACCTTGGCCCAAGGTTCCTCTCTACACTCCTTCCTTAGATAAAATACAGCAACATATTTCAAAATGATAGCACTTGCTATGTTTCTCAGGTTTTTACATTTCTTTTCACCATTTTTATGCACTGTCAAAAGGCACAAAAATATTACTGCAGTACGGCTCATATATGAAGAGTGTACATATATTATTAAGATAAATGTAGAACAAGAGCTGCTATGTGATTTTCAGTTCTTGCTGTTGCTGCACTATCCAGCAGTCAAATTCTGAGTAATACTCTAGCATTTTAGAAACATTACAAATGTGTTATGAGTGCTTTAATATCTCACAAGATAGTTTTATATCCCAATAAAAGGAGCATTTACATTTTGCTGTTTGTATTTTTACACGACTTAAGTGCCCAGAGAGTGAATATAGGACGCTGTGTATTTATTGCAATGAGGGCAAGAGAGAGGCAATCTCTCTGCCAAGCTGCTGTACCTTTGCATATCCTGGTTTCATAGGTGCCCTTAGTCTAACCTTCAGATAGACAGCTATTCCCTGTGCAAGCTAATCCAGCCGGGATGTCCCTCAGCAAACTGTCAATTATGTTAAACTGTGTCAACCTGTATGTATTGTGTAATTTTCCATTCTGAATTATTGTCTACTACATAGAGTCAGCTGCAAATATTGAACTCTTGCCATACACTCTAGGGGAAGCAATGTAGAAAATTTATGCATTCTTTTAACATCAGCCAACTGGCCTCTCACAGAGATGTGGAGGGTTATAAAAGTTATACAAAAGTATTGCATATACTATAAAGCTTTATGAAAGCAACAAATACACTGTTTTTCATTTACTGTATTAACAACCCATTTAGTGCACTGTTGCCATTGAGATCAAGTAATGTAAATGCTTAACAGAAATATCTCCATATTTTCATTATACTGCAAGACAGATCACATGCTTTCATACCAAGAAAACTAGTCAAGGAGGGGTCTGATGCCCAAGTCAAGTAAATTTCTATCCAACTATCAACTACAGAAATTCAGTTTACAGTTCAGTTTAGCAGTTGAGGATCCGCACTGTGATACTCTGCCTTAGGAGCATAAATTCTGTAGATGTAGTTTACGTAGCTATTCAATTTAACTGTTACAGTTATAGTACTCTATGGAAAATTCTTATGTAATTTTTTATTTTTCAAAAAATTAATACATCAGTTACACAATTCTACTGGTTTTAAAGATTTCATTAGTTGCAAGGGGGAAACTTATGAAAATATCTAGCCAGGCAAATAGTAAAAATGAGACAACTGTAAATATGTGCATAAAAATAATAGTGGATATAATTTTATAAATCTGCAGTATGCATTAACAGCCATATTGTTTTGTTTAGGTTTAGCTATTCCCCCCCCATTTCTTTTCCTGATTGCTTATTTTACTCCATTCTTTGCAGATTACTTTGTAGAAATGTATTACTCTCCCTATAGATATCTTCTTACAGAAGGGTCAGGCAAAGTTTACCTTGAAATGATTTTTCCCTATTCAATGAAACAAATATTTAAACCATTTTTATTACACTTATTTTCATTCTTTTAAATATGTAAAAAATAACTAATTAACTACGTTTTTAGCATCCAGAACACAATTTCTCAATGTTCCTATTAAGAAGAAAATAATTAATATGCTCATACATGAGCTACTTGAAAGGAAACTATTGAAACCACCAAGGATAACAATACTCTTTTGCAGTGTAAACAAAGGCAATTCAATAAGCGTAACTTGTTAGCGATTAATTTAACCTGAACACTACTTAGAGTACCTTCAAAGCAGTATGTGGCTTATAAGTACATTCAGCCATGCAGAACAGGAAATGTCAAAGGAAAAGGCTAACAGTTTCACAGGAAACCTTAAGAGGAACAGTATATAATAAGCATCATGAGGCTTGACAGCTCTAATCTGTTGTAGGTAACCTTGAAACTTGCAAGAACAGGCTGGTATATTAGAATGTTTTATTTGAGCAGTCATAAAATAAACTTTTCAGACTTTATCGATGTATTTGCTTAAAACAAATTTATCAAATCAAATTTCTAAAAGGTAACTTAAAATGACATCTTTGTGTAGTCTTAGAGAAAAGTTGGTTTTTCTTTAGCCTCAGTTTGAACCTTTTGTTTCCTTCTCTTCTGCATGATGCAGATCTTAATAGATATTACTTAAACCCGGCTAATGAAATGTTTACTTTTGCTTTGAGGCATGACCTTTTGATATAAAAAGTTGGTTTTTGATGAAAGCCATAAATAAAAGATGGTTGAAAGACCTCTCACTCTTTTCTCAATTGCACTTTGGACTTTTTTGAAAAAATTAAAAAAAAAAAATTAATCTTCCTCCCTCCCCTGGTACCTCATTGAGCTGCAAGGTGTTTCTCCTCAGAGGAAGAACAAACCAAAGCAGTTTCAAATTTTTTGGGTTAGTTCCATGAAAGATTTTACACATGGCAGAGCCTAATTTTTAGGCATATTTTCACTTTATGAAATCTATTGCCCAGGTTGCACGCTGCTCAAGTAGTAAGCTGCCAAGGATCAATGCCTATCTATAGAAGGAGAAATTAAGCTGCCAACACTTTTTATGTACACTGTTAACTAGGGCTGGTGCAAAAACACAAACCAGTTCCATGTCTCTCCAGGACTTAATGCAGTTCTCTAGTGGGGTACTTAACACTTCTGCACAATACCAACTCATATTCTAGAAAAATTTCCTGTCTATTTCACAGACATTATGAAATTAAACAAAGGGAAGTTGGAAGAAACAAGTTGCCAAAGAGAAGGAAAGGACTAATTTTCTACCTCATTACAGCAGTAGGTGTCTAATTGTGGGCAGCTCTGGGGGTTCATCTGTCTGTTTTCTTGGGTCAGATTTCTTTCCCAGACCCTTGAAAACATAAGGCTGAGGCTTAACATATTGATTAGAACCACAACTAATCTTGTGGAATAGCAGGCATAGGAGCATATATTTCCATTGCCAAGTTTGGAACAGACGTCCTAACCAAATATTTTTTAAGCTATGGCTTTTCTTGAAGCTGTTCTACTGGAATACATGGAGAGTAGCAAAACAAGGAAATTAGTCCAGATGTTCAATAGGTTGTTATCTAAACTATCAGACTGTAGGACCACTCATGCTTTCCCCAGCAAGACCACTCCAAATTTACCCAGTCTGTGTTTCTTTCTTTTAGAGAAATGTTACATGACTTAATTATTAAGACATTTAGCTCATAGTACCTTAGAGACTAATGTTAAATAGATCATCTGCACCACGGGATAGATGTCCTTTCTCAGTTGTTCCAAATAAGGCAGAGAAGAAAGAAAACCTAGAGGTGAAATGCATTGGCCCTTGTTATGCACTTGGATTTCTAAACACAAACTTGACCTCTTCACCTCTCTTTAGAAGCCACAGTGTGATGACCCACCCTTAAAAGGAAGGAAGCACTTAAGATTCAAAAATGCTCATTAGTCAAAAGGAGCTATGAAAGTCAGAGGGTCCACAAACACTCAGAGTGTTTAATTAGTAAATTACACACATGGCATGGAAATTGGTCTGTTAGTCTCTGATCTACTATATAGGCACGTGGCAGTGGGTTTTGGACAAGAGGATTCGGTGAAAGGGGAAAGAAAAATTAAAGAGGTGTCTCGGTTTGGACAGGTGTTTACCAAGAAAGGCAGGAGCCTCCCTTGGAATGAGAAATGTAAACCCCCTTCCCTCCAAATTATTATAATTTTGAAATTAAGGGGCTCTCAGTCAAAGATATGAGAATAGGAATAGCAGTTCTTTACTAGTATATCTAATGAGGCACAAACAACAACAATTTTGGTATTAACAACAAAACCAAACCACAAGAACCCAGTAAGAGGCCGTCTCAGCCGCGGGCACCTTCCCCGTTGGCGCCATGCGGGTCACAGCTGGCAGGGGCGCTCCGGCGGCAAGCTGGGACGGCAGAGACGGGCAGAAAGTCCTGGGATGGTGGAGGAGATGTATCACGGTCTGGAGCCGCAGTGGGAAAATCCCCGGGAGGTCTCAGCAGGCAGGAGATGCGGGGCTACAGAGTAGCGAAGGCTGGGAGTAGAAAAGAAAAGCAAAAGTAGAAAGAAAAAGTAGAAAGAAGCAGCGAGGGCCGGGCTCCCAGGGAGGCAGGCAGAGGAGCGGGTCGGGGCACTCAGGCAGATGGTAAGAAAGTCCTTCCCTTAGTGAGGGGGGTGTTAATAAGGTCTCAGTCTGAAGGGCTGCTCTTACGAGCAGGGGCTCACCCGCGGCAAAAGAAGCAGGACCAGGCTGGTCCCTGACGACAGCCGAAAAGCTCCTCTCCAAACAGCCTCGGCCGCCTCCTTCCTCTTCTCCAGTCGAGAGCGAGAGAGTGAGAGAGTGTCCGAGCCCCAGGCGAGAGGGCTATCCCCCTGCCCTGCCGTCTCCTGTCTCGTGGTGGTTTCCCCCCACCTGGGCACTCCCAGGTAACGAGAGAGAGGCCCCCGGCCTTCTCCCCTGAGCTGATAACCCCCTTTGTCTGTGAAGTATCCAGTCATGATGGGCCATCAGCCACACCTATGGGGAAAATTCCTCAAGGAAGAGAAAAAACCCCAACCAAACAAAAGAAGAACCCAAACCCCTACAAGAGTCTAATTAAAAAAGGAGAGTTGAATTAAAGAAAGACAAAGAGAAAAATAGAGGAAAAGGATAAAAAGAGCGGGTAAAAAAAGAAATCACTAGCCCTTTTTACAGCATCAATACAGCTGGTGGGGTGCTGGTCCTGGTCTCAGAGCTGACCCAGCTGAGGGGATGCCAGTTCTGGTTTCAGCATGGAGTCATCTGATAAGCAGCAATCCAGTTGCATTGGTCCAGCTGACGAGATGTTCAGGGTCCAGACACACTGCCTGGAACATGAAGGGTACCTTTTTACAGACAAGTTTTTCCACCCCAAAGACAGGTTTCCTGCTTTCTATGCTAATTAGCCATCCTGTGTAGTCTGTTTTTTTAGGCCTTTCTGGAAAGGGGTCAGAGAGCCTCTGGGGTCTTTGGTAACCTCAATCCCACTGTATAGTCTATGTCCACTTCTTGCCAATCATTCCTGAGCTTGAGCTGTACTGTGTTGTTTTTCTTTCTCATGGAAAAGTGCTGCCCTATCTCCAGCTGGCCCCCCTTCTCCAGCCAAAGCTTGTCCTTTCTCACAGCATGTTAATACCAACAATTCTTGTCTGTTGTTACTGACAGCCCTTGGCTGGCTTCTCAGCTGTCTGGTTACCAGTGTTTGAGACATACTCAGTAACCCCTTATCTCCCAGGAGCTGAGGGCTCAAAACGATCTTACATTGAACTGCTGTTTGTGGTGTTGTTAGAGAGTGGGCTTTAGAATGTATCAGATCCTCATATTTATCTCAAAAGAGCAATTTACATCAATTTAAAGGTAATCATCTAAACTGAATCAGATTAACTGCTTTCTAAAAAAGAAGAAAACTCCACTGGTTATGAAAGGAGATTATCTCCCAGTGACTAGATCCTAGTAAGTACTGGATGCATATAGTTAGAGCACATAAATTCTAATTTGATTTTTTTTAATATACCTGATCTCAACATCTACTTACTAGACTATTAAGTCTTGTCTTTGTGCTTTATGTGAGTTAGGCATTGAAAACTTACATTGGAGACTGATTCAGAATAAAAATAGTTAATTTCCAAGTCCTGATGGGTTTTGGAAGCTGGTCAGCTGATAATTATCTTTCTCCAGGAGCAGAAATATGAAAGATTATGGGCAGAAAAAACCCACTGTAACCACAAGGAAAACAGAACTCACTAATTTAGATATTTAAGTATTGGCAGGTTTAGGCAGTAACTGAAGCTGAATTTTTAGGATTTGAGCAAGTCCATTTCTTAGAATTAGCCCCAGACAAATATACTACCTATGTCCCCTTCTGAATTAAGCCATTGCTTTGAAGCAAAATTTTGAAAGAAAAATGCATGGTTTAAAAGCCCACAGTAATGAGATGTTTTAGCTAAGTATCACTCAAATGTGCAGATGAGATTTGACTGCCTCCTGATTCACATCAAGGAATAGCAATATCCAATTCCGGATGTCTGTAACAAGCAAAGTAATTGAAGAGCCTTTTGTGTTAGAAAGAGGTAAAGTAGACTTGACATGTTGGCATGACTCAGTTAGTAAGCTGTATACTTGATTGCTTCTTTACTGCTTCTCTCTGTTGCCCTCATGCAGACAAAAGTTGCATTTGAGTGCAATAGAAGATTTAAGATTATAAAGAGGAAGTAAGAGATTTGGATGGACAGGGAGCTAGAGACATGAAGTGTATTTTGGCTATGAGGGACTAGGGAAGCGACATGGATATCATATAAGCCTGATATTCTGAAAAGAAAAAAAGAAAAAAAGAGGGAAAAAAAAGTTGTGCAGCACATATTGTTTTGTCGTGTTGACTCTGCAACTGTAATTTTACAGTAGCAATAGTAGTATACATTTTTTATATTTATTAGAACTATTTCCCTGAATTATACCTTGTGAAGTCCTTACATCTAAATACTTTTCCTGTGCAATATATGCTTACTAGATTTAAAAATTTTGAAATTATCACAGAATCATTTAGGTTGGAAAAGATTTCTGAGATCATCAAGCTCAACCTATGGCCTAACACCATGATGTCAACTAGACCATGGCATGTGGCCAACTGAGTGCCACATCCAGTCTTTCCTTGAACACTTCCATGGATGATGACCTCCAAAAGCTCCCTGGGCAGCCCATTCCCATACCTAATCACCCTTTCTGTGGAGAAGTTCTTCCTAATGTCCCACCTAAACCTCCCTAGGGGCAGCTTAAGGCTATGTCCTCTTGTCCTATTGCTACTTAATAATCGGTCACAAAAATATTTCTATATCCTTTTGAATTTTACATGTGACACTTTCTTTGCAAATCTTTCTAATACAATAGAGAAATGAAAAAGGAAATATATGAGTATAATTGGAAAATTACTTTCACATAAAGTAAAATGCATGCTCTTTACTACTGTTCAACCTTGTTTAGCATTTAGTCCTGCACGGCTTTGACTGCAGGATATCATATAATAGTGGGAAAATATGATTTTATGTAATCAGTACATTATTTTTTTACTGAGAGTATGTTATCTTTACTGACCTTGAGACAGTACTTAATTACTTTTGCTTAGAAATTGAGAAAATAGTGAACAGTAAGTATACTGAATCTCACTGGAGCAATACCGTTAGAATGAGAGCAACCACATGTGATTTCAGCACAACATAAACATGAAAAGAATGCATTTAGCCTAATGTTCAGATTGTATTTTGACTTTGGGTCAAGTCAATAGAAACCAGCTGAGGCAATAAGAAATTTGTGTACCTGCTGCAAAATGAGGCTCGCAATACACCAGAACAATTGAAGCAGTATAAACTGTGCAGCATGAGTACTAGTACTGCCTTTCCAATTCCTGCAGTGTGAGGGTACTGTAGAAATTGGAGAACTGTCACATATGGCACAGCGAGGAACGGAAGAAAGGAAAAAAAAAATCTATTTGCATTGGAGTCTAGAAGATGCAAAGCATACACAACTGGTGTGTTCTATTTTCCTACATATATAGGCTGTTGCATGAAACATAGTATATTACTTATTCCCCTCCCAAGAGTGTTAATTCTCTATTGAATATATTACATCAGCTCTACAGCTTTTACAGAGTGAATCTATTACCTGAAAGTGAGAAGGAGAGAGTTATCCAGGCCTTGCTTACACATCAAATTGACCAAAAGTGCAGCTGAAAGGGAATATCACACTTGCAAAATTAACAAATTTGATCACATGAGGTCCACCTGATTTAAGGTGGTTACTGAAATGGGATTTATCATGTGTTCATGCATGGACTTGATGTACTGATCAGTCATGTCTTTCCTCTCTAATGTTTTCATGAGGACACTTGGAAATTGCGTATCTTAGCATTTCTGCCTTTATTTATTTATTTGTTTTTAAAAATACTGAATAAAGTGGCCTTGTCTTGTATACAGACCTGCAGCTATTTCACCTGTTTTACTATTCTGTTGAATTCTCATGCACCTGTTATTCGGTTGCCTTCAGAAATAAATACTCTTTGTAAGAAACATCTTTAGTACCTCCTAGGCAAGTTAATCATTGGTTTTCTTAGCCAGAGATTTTCAGCCTCTTTTCTTCAACAATGGGTAAAAGCTCAGTCACAAGTATTTGTTATGTAGCCATGGATGTAATACAGTCAAATGAAGGTAGATATTTGTGGTGATTTGAAATGTTTTAGGAAATACTTACCTGGCCTCCTGAAAGATACATCTCTCATGTAAGGATTTTGTCATTTCCCTCAGTTCTGGGTGGATTTCTCAGACCTGGGTTCTCTTCTGTTCCATCATGAATCCTGCATGATGTAGGACATCTGCAGTCAAGGTTCTGAACCCATAGCAATGGACTTTGTGTATAGTCTCCTTTAACACAAAAAATGTATGAAGTGTATGTATACCAGACATAGTTCAATGTTTCTATATTTTTTATCTGAAGAAACACGAAGTACTGATTTTACTTTGCTTTTTGAGCTGAAGATAAAAAAAAAACCTTAGTGAGAAAAACCACAGGACATTAGTAATGAAAAACTCAAGAAAAGTTAAAAATTTTAGATATTATTAGTATTTTCAGAATTTACACTGGTCTTGAAAAGGCTTGGAAAAAGGTAAAGCCATATTATAAAGCCATAAAGTAATTGAACTTGAAACAGACCTGTGAAGGTCAACTGATACAACTTCCTTAACACTTAGATCAGGGCTGTCTTAGATGAGGTGTGATCAAAATTTGATTTGAATAAGCAAGTAATCCTAGTATCCAATAGTTGTTGTACATCAAAGTTAAGAAATAATATTAAAACTCAATATATGGAAAGTACTTACCTGAATCACTATAGAGTGGTAAGATGACTTCTTCAAGGCTTCACAGACAGTTTCCACTCTTTGCTCTCTTACAGCTTTCTTCTGTGGCTTAGCCATCTGCTAACTGCCTTTACATCTTGCAAGCCCTATGATATATTATATATTTCAAACGGCTGTGCAATACCTCAATATTTAGCTACCGTTGCTGTACCCCAAATGTTCCATAGTAGTAATGCAGGGAAGATTGTTTATAAAAGTTGGCTGTTTTTATTCGAAAAACCGCTTGCACTGACTTTCATTCATTTTTATCCAAAATGTCCTTCTTAGAGGTAACAGCCAACCTGAAAGACTCTCCCTAGTGACTAGAAAACTTCTGAATGATTTATCACCCAGGATTAACAACTAAAGACCTGACCTTGGGGGGAAGAGGAATGGGAGGGCAACAAATGAAACCAACCAACCAATCCAAACTGAAAATTGCCTGTGTTCTCATTAAAAAATACGCATCATTAGTTAATGGAAAAAAAAAAGTCACAATGCATGTGTTTTGCAACACACAAAAGGTGTTCCATAGAATTCAGGATATGTCTTCATGCTCTTGGCACAGACAATTTGGCAAATAAAAACTTGAACATTAAAGTGACAGAAAAAAACCTAGGAATTACAAACAGGTAGCTGGAATAACTCAGAAGACAATGTAGAGTGGAAAGTCTGGAATAAGCATACAAACACACAAATCATATCAATCAATGACTATTTCAAACTATTAAATAAATCTATGAAGGCAGAAATCTACTTTAAAAGAACTGCACATTTAAAAAGATTGTTTCCTTTCAGACTATTATGTTCAACATCCTGTTCTTTCTGCCAAATGCCAATAATTTCAACCCAAGAAATTTCTAGCATATATTCTTGTTATATTTATGCTCAGAACACCTGGCAAGATAGTTCAGCATGCTAAAGCACCTGGAGTTTTGGACCTGCAGATTCAAATAAATGGTATTCATTATATGGGTCATTCTTTTCTTCAGCTAAGAGGCTGACGTGTTATTTGTGACTCATACAATGAAAATGTATAATGGCTCAGAGGCTTTAGCCAAAGGTGTAAATTTTGTTAGATACGTATTAACAAAAAGAGTATTCGTTTTAAGTGAGAAATAACACATATATGGCAAGCTTTATTTTCCACTATGTAGTTATGGATGTTAAAAAATAACCTTTACAGTTTGCTAGTTCAATTTTGTTGTTTATGGTGTTGTTCCTGGAGCCCAAAGGACAAAGAAGTAAAATTATTCCTTTTTCTCTTTATTAATAGAGATCTGTCACCATATTATATGTACCACATAAAGATTTGTAATTGCTTTGGAGAGATACTCTGCCAAAGCTCCTCAGTGGGATTTTTGTAGAAAGTAAAATATAGCCATCAGAGAGTAAATATTTCTCTTTTGATTGGAGTTCAGTTTCTGAGTGTTTCGTCATGCATATTGACTTGAAACTGATATTACCAAAGGAAAAAAAAACAAAACAAAACAAAACAAAAAAAAAACCAACCAAACAAACAAAAAACCCAAAAACTTTAAAGATTAGAATATAAAGTAGGAATGAAGATAATTCAAAGGGAAGAGGAATATTATTATAAATCCCAAACTAGAGTAATTTGACTGTATCATTTTAGCAAAAACATACATCTCTGAATCCCTTGGATTAACAAAAAAGAAAATGGAGAAATTAAGGAGAAGCATCTTGCAAGGATGTGAAATGATTGATTTGTGTCCACTTCCAGCATGGGGAAGTGGAGAAGATATGTGATTTGGAACTGCTCTCTTCAGGTAATGAAGACGAGTTGTTGTCAGATAATGAGAAGTCAGATGGAGCTCAAAGTGATATATTAAGGAACAAACATTCAAAGAAGCAGATGGTTCTCACCTGAGAGTTCTTTGGGGGAACTTAAAATGAAATGGCTTAGTTACTAACAAAGATATGCAATCAGTCACACAGTTATGACAGTGGAGAAGGAAACTGTAGGTTCAAACAATGTAGCTATTTTATTACCAAGGTCTTTGGGATGATTCAGGGCATTACAAACCAATGAGTCCTAATTCAATATTTATAATGCTGACTGAAGCAGTAAAAAAATACACAGGTGAAAAGCAGAATGAGAATAGGGACAAAACACAAACCACATTTCTGGTCCTCTTGAAATCTCTAAATAGACCTATGTCATCCTGTATTAGGAAAAAAACAGCAAAAATATTGTATTTAGACTTTCAAGAAGTCCTTAGGAAGTACTTTCACTAAAGACTGTTAATGACTATGGTAAGAGGTAATATTGGTGGTTAATTTAAAAAAAAAAATAGGTAAGACAATGATTGCAGGAGGCATGGTTCTTTCTCAACATGGAAAGAGGTTAATCAGCTAAGTAAGTACCCTGCCAGGTTAATGCTATCTCTGACAGTAATTGCTGGTCACCGAGTAGCAGGCTATGTTTAATACTACTGCTATGTCATATAAGATGTCTTTTCCAGTTGTTGATAATGTGAGGAGGGGTTGTTTGGGGTTTTTTGTTTGTTTGTTTGTTTGTTTGAAGGAATGTGTTGAAGATTAAGAAATGCATTACCTTCTTTAATATACTTCCTACTTTATACCACAGAATTTTTTTTTTAATTGAAAGAAGTCAATTGAAATGGAAATATTTATGCACAACAAAGCAAAAGCAGCTGAAAATCAGATAGAAATGTCACAACGTGTAAAAAAGGAAGCAATTTTTCTTGAGGTACTAACTGAAGTAGAGTTCATATGCACAAGTGTTTGTAGATTTATACCCTTAATATAGGCAATTAGATTGCTAATTATGGTGAAATTATGAATATAGTTATGAACTGAATAAACACAAACCTAGGCCTTCCCAGTGTACCTGCTTCTCAGTCAGATATAAAATAGTTTACCTCTGACTCCCACCTGTCAGATAAGGGAAGTGAATACAAGTAAAATTACTGTCCTTAACGTGAGTAAAAAAAGCATAGTCTTAGTTTCCTTTGTTTGCATATTTTTTTTGTTTGTTTTACAGTGTTAACTAAATGCAGAAACTTATTTTTAAGTGTTAATATGGGGTTTCTACCTGGAGGTGGATTATTCTTACTTCCCTGTGTGTAACTTCTGTAAATTTGCTTTTAGAAGAATTCTACCCTGTCTGGGTTTGGATTCTTATATTGCACTTAGTGGATGGCAGTGGCTGCGCTGTCCTCTGAGCTCCTGGTCCCCTCTCCGTCCACAAGAAATATATGTTGAAGCACGGCATGCACATGGCAATCTCTAACACATTTGTTTGTTTCCTTTCCATGCAAATCAGGGAACAGAAAGTGTCTGCTGAGCTCAAGCCTGGTTCTAACAGAGAACCCAAAAATGGCTGAGACTTGTGCCTGTACCCTGCAAGACACCATGTTATGTGCACAGGTAGGCAGGAATCAAGGTGAGCATCTTATCTAAAAAGGATCATGACATTTACGCAGCACTTGGCATGCACAGTTCTCAGCTTTGATTAAAATCAATTAAGTTCGTATTCATTGTTCTAAAGGTTATATTTTAAATACTAGGAATTGTACAAGTAAGCAATTATCAATAGTGTTTTAAAATGTCAACAAATAAGTAATTTTTAAAAATCTGAAGAAAATGTCCATAAAATACATTTAGAAGAAAATATATTAGTAAATTTTGGTTTTATTCCAAAATGTGTTCTAAGAGCACTGGATAATAGAAATTTTCTCTGGTCTCAAAATAGAAAGAACTGACAAATATCTGGCTCATTTTTCCACTTCCTGACACGTTAGTGTTGAAGCCTCAGGAAGCAAACAAATCAAGGAAAGAGAGAAACAGAAATGTTAGAGCTAAGAAAGCTAAGATGATGAAGACACTTTACATCTTAGAAAAATAAATCAACCATGGTACACTTTCAAAATATTAAACAAGAAAACAATAATTTCAAGTACGCAAAAATAAATTCCTATAAAATTATTTAATAATCTTGATATAATGATAAATCAATATTTTATTGTGTTGTACAAATGAGGAAATATGCAAATTTCAAATAATCAGAAAAATTTGATTGAATTAATAGTATATAATAATAATTAAAAATAATTATTGAGATTATGCCTATTTTTAACAACATTACAGCTATCTCAGATTTATAATCTAAAGCCTGAGTTTACTGTAACAGAGAAATAAGATAGGCAAATCTTCATTAGAAGAAAAAACCCAACTAAACCAAAAGAAACCAAGCAAAACCGCACTCAACCTCCAAAAAGCTTGCGGAGAGAGGAGTTCCAGTATGAATGTGGACTCTGTGCTACTGACTTGTTCTTAAATCCTGCTGCAAAATTCTTTAGCTAAACTTCCTGATGTCTTCAAGGCGGGTTATCTGGATGGAAAAGGGCCAAATTACGTGGAGCAATTAAAGCCATAGAAAAACATTAGTATATTTTTATATAGGACAGTGGTTTTATCTTAATGATATAATCTTGTCACAGCAATTTGTATAAATTCAAATGTTTTCCAGAAACATTAGCCTCAATCATTGTTGCCAACATTTGTAATTTTTCCTGTGTTTTTATACAGCATAAGAGAACTTGAGTCTTTTTCATTTACTTCATGGCCTCAGAAACCACAGAAAGATTGCTGTAACAGCCTTATGGATTAGAGTTCATCTGACAGCATAATGTCAATTTATAGAATTACACTGGCTGTAATTCTTATTATTTTTGCATTTATTCTTTGAAATATGAGTCGGAGAAGAGAGAACCTGTAGCAGACAGTTGCACGTTCTAAAAATCTGCAGAATTTAGAATTTAAAGGATAAACCTCCTTAAGACTGTGAAACAAACTAGAAGGCTAACCAACTTGAAAATACCTTGTTAGTGATTGCAAATTGGTAACCCAATTCTGAGTGTTTCTAAGTAAACTATTATATGTGCTCATATTATTTAATTATATTGTACGAAGCCTTTGAGAAGAAAAATGAGGAAATTTACGACTTTTTTTTCCAAAATACGTCACTTTAAATGTTTACAGTTGATTTCTTTCCCTCACATGTTATAGTTGATTATAGTCTCACTGTCATGATTGTGCTATCAGCTGACAGTAATTAATTAGGCAATTTTGAATTGAGTAGCATATGAATATAACTGCAGAAAAATATTCTCGAAGTGCTAAAGGAGTAAATAGCATTCCTTTTTTAATTGAAATTGGACTCAACTCACAGATTAAATTTTTCTAGACTTTATCCTTTTGCAATGTTTTACTACTGGTAATGATATATAAAAAATACTAACTTTCCCAATCAGGGAAGTTCCTTAAAGAGAATACTGTACTATATTTTCTGTGAAAACATACAAATTTTCTGATGAGTAACCAAAAGTGGAAAAATTTCCAGCATGCAGGGATAACCAGCATGAATGATCATGTCTGGAAAAAAATCAACAAAATATCACACCTATAAATGACAAGAAAATCATACTGGCTTTCCAATTCCCACCTACCAATAGAAAAGCATAGGAAAAAAATACTGAAACAAAAATGTCTGAAAAAGAAAGAGAGTTCCATAAAACTTAGGAGTTCAAAGTTACAGAAATTAAAACCAAAGCAAAACGGATTGCACAATTTTTGCTGCCAAGATTCTAATTGCTAGGCTTCCTAGACAGAGTTTTACAAATGTATTGCATTACAGAAAATGAAAACATTTAACCATCTTGGAATGCCTCAGTGTAACTTTGTGGAATGGTTCCTGTATGATTGATACCCTTTCAGCAGAACCATTTAAGTGCGCTTCAGGGACTACACAGAATACAGCAGATTCTTTAATCCGGTGGTTTGGGGAGTTTGTAAGGCTTAAAGCCCATTATCACCAGCTTCTCCAGGTTATAAATTCCTGAGCAGCAATAAATGACAAAAATTTCCAGAAGCTATACTGCTGAATTAGTAGTCAACAAACATAAGCTATCCTCTCACCTTTTGTTATATTAATATCACTGTCTTTACAAGGGGGCAAAGAGAATGGATTTCCACTTATAAAGGATGGTTTAATCTTTTGAGTATTTAGTGTAAACATAAAGCCTATGAGCAAATAGAACTTGCTTTCTGATTCCATTAACAGAGTGTGTTGAAATGTAACCACATTTTCTTTCAGTAAATAGAAGGGCCATTGTGTGCATTTTAACTACCACTTGCAAATAATGTTTTGATAAGTATAATTACCACACAATGAACAACAACAAAAAAATTGTTATATGCATCCTTAGCATTTACGAGTGGAAAATCATGGGTGAGGAGTGAGTCAGATAGTATAAATACAGTGATTATCAAAGTCAAAATAGTAATAGGGGAATTTGAAATATTTTAGATGGTATTCTGGTACCCAGAACCTGGGACAGAGAATTCGTATTTCCAAGATACCTTGGATTTTCATCTTGGATTTGCACATATAAATGTTAAATTCCTAATTAGGTGTACTGAAACTTTTCATCTAAACATCTACTTTTACATTGCTGTGCTCTTACTCTATTTTTGATATTAGGCAACCTCACTTGCTACTGCATTCAAACTCTAACAACTAACATAGTTATTGAGACTCTCAAGTATCCACAAGCTGTTCATGTCTTTGTTAGATGAGTCCTCTGTAGAAACAGAGACAAAATTTCCTAATTTTCAGGGAATTGCACAACAATCATGCCTACGCGGCATTCTACAGTCAGGATAGAAGTGATGTTCTGTGAATACAACCACTACTCATATGCCAGACAGCACAGCCACAAGTTTTACTTACTGAAACACATGTATAATTGCTGTAAGAGGAATTCCTATTTTGTGGAAAAACGAGGAAGAGATAAAAGGCCACTTGGAACAGATCTCATGGCACTGCAGGAAGAAAGAAGTATGTGTATACATTTGTATTCTTCAGCTGCTTTAGGGATTCTACTTGCTTACATTGATCAAAGAGAATTGAAAAAAAAAAAAAAGCCCACAAAAATACAAGGAAAGGCAGCAGAAAGCACTGTCTGCCAGGTTAATTAAGTTAGACAACAGTGCAAAACACCTTTGCAATATGTATATCAATATAATAGAAGAAGATCAAAGCCAGTTTTGGCACATTTCTGGGTTAGCACATGACTTTGTCAGATGACACAATGAATTCTTTTGTTCCCTCTGCCTTTCCAACATGATTTACCGCACACTCCCAGGCGTCACCTAGAAGGATTGGACTCTTCTCATTTGACAGGTTAAAAAGGAAAAGGACTGTGAGTTCTTTCAAGGGTGAGAGAAGCTAGTAGCCATCATTCTGCCTTCACTGCTGTCCCTAAAGCTCACTGAACTGCAGTCCTACCTTTGCTCTAGTCCATGGCCTTCGGTACATAAAGATGTCCAAATGATCCTGTCCTGTGACACTGACAGCATCCTCAAAATTGTACAGGCTCATATCTGCTCAAAGAGTGGACTGTTAAGATGGTAAAATATGCCATCTTTGTCTTATACTCATACAGCTAATTTCAAATACAATGGTCACATTTGTTTTTGTCAAAACTAAGGGAATTGGGAAGTGATTGCCACCCATACCCTTCAGAGAGATCAGTCTCATCCAGAAGTTTGGTTCTGGAGAGATACTAAAAGAGGATTTGACTAAGAAACTTCTGACCTATCAGTGAAATCATCAGCCATCTGCAAAAAGACTGAAGGTGAAGCAAGTATTAAGGTTCATACAGCAGAGGTGTTTAGAGATATTTTAATGGGAAATAACCGCTCCCTGGAAAGGAAGGGCAGTCTCAGCTCACAATCTCTCTCATTGCAGGCAAAGCTGCTGCAAATTCTTCATAGATAAAAGCATCAGTGTAACAAAATGTCCTCAATGTCTTTCTTTTCCATTTATCTTCATATTTCAGAAGAAAACCAGGATGATATATGTCACTGTTACAGGAAGTAATACTGCTGTTGCATCAATTTCTCCAGTAAAATTATTCTTCTAGGAACCACGAAATCCGTCATTGCTTTTCCATGACTTCTTCTAACATCCCATGGGACAATGAGCCAATTGGCATGCATCCTTAAAAACTGTGTTCCAAGCACTCCAGATCTAACTGTCTTTCTTTCTCTCTTCCTTTCTTCCTTTCTTTTTCTGTTGTTTGGTTTATTTTGTTTGGGATTATTGAATGTTCTAGGTTTGGGTTTTTTTAATTCTATGGTGTGCAAATGCCTGGGGCTACCAGCTCTCAGGACGAAGCTTCCAAGATTATGAAATTTTCCACTGGGCTCACGTTAAGATTTCATCTTCCAGTTATGCTGGCAGTTTCATGGCATAACAGCCCTCAGGACACAAGCCTTCAGCAGAAGTTGCTACATGAACTCCTGGGTGAATAGACATGACATTTGAAATCCTTCCATCTAGAACATGTTTGGGCTGACTAAAAGTCCCCCAGCACAAATCCCACAGCTGCTTTGAAACAATGGTTATCACAGTGAAGACTGCCACTGCAGCTGGGAGCAGCTTACAGAGCTGCTGCATTTGAGGAGGCTGGGGAGAGCCTGGCAACAAGCGCCAGGTGCTTCACCACTCTGTCTGGCTCACTGGCAAAATGATCAGGCCAATAGGAGCCAGAACAGTCCATATACTGTAACACCTGATTTGTTTTCTTTCATTTTCCATCTCTATATTTTAATAAATTAAGTGTAAAAACCTATTTTTTTCCTTTGTTTTTTTCCCCTTGACCTTCCTTTCTTGGTTTAGTTTCTCAAGAACTGTCCTCTCTGCTCAGATATGACACATGGAACTTAATTTATTCATAATGTTGAAACTTCCCTGAAAAAGCAAGCTAAAATTTTGGTAGTCTCAAGCATTCATAAGGGGAGAGACATCAGGAGTGTCTGCTGAGCCTCTGTTTGTGTCCTGCTAGATACCAGTAGCTGTCGTATCAGTCAACACTTCCTGGTTATGAAACATGTGTTATAATTAGTGGAAGAAATCTCATTGCATTTTGAGAATATGAAAAGTTGTTTTATTCAGAGGGACCACAATGTTAAACTGAGGTTGATGGTCCCTTTAGGAAGGTCGGAAAGGTTAGGCATGTCCTTATGTAGAAAGAGAAAAAAGAAACTTATGTTCATTGTTCATGTTAGCAGAGATACAAATAGCTTTCCTATATCATCTTTCAGACTAGCACCTGCTACTAGGTTGAAATTAAATTGGAGTGAGGTTGCTTAGATGTGTTGAGAGATGAGCCTGGAAAAATAAATCAGAAGAGGTCTATAGGTATTTGCTAATGGGAGGTGACTAATGAGTCTTTGTTGCTGTCTGCATGCTTGATTATTGCCTTTACATGTCTGAGACAAGTTTCTTTCTAGGTCTGACCAGAAATGGTATCTATCTCATGAATGTAAATATCTTGCAGGTATTAGAAAAGTAGTGGGAGACGTCGTAGTAATGTGTAACTAATAGCATTAAGATATCTTCAACCACTGCTGACGGATAGTCTTTGTCAGGCAAAGATATTCATGACGCATTAAAGAATCACTTTTCCGTGTTGTCCTATAATGTAATCATATTAAAGGAGGAATTTAAAAAACCGTTTTTTAATGCAGTGCCACTCTGAGACTCTTCATTTCAGCCAGTTCTGTTCTGTTTTATAAGCTCTGCATTCTCAGGTGCATACCTTGTAGTAAAGAATGCTTGCGACCAGTTGCTAAATCAACGGTTGTTAAAAGTAACACACAACAGACAACGCTGGAATAAGCCTTTTTCTTGGAAGGAAAAGTAGAGATGTTTTCTTTTTGTTTGTCCATTTCCCTTTTCAATGGCGGTTTTCTCCTTTTCACTTCCCATTATTTAAAAGTATTTCCCAAAACCTTGTGATTGGCTAGAGTATCTGTTTTACAGTATAATTTTTTGATATTTTTTTTGTTTGTTTTATTTTTTTGATTTTACTCCTTTCCTCACCTTTTCCATATGCATGTCTGCCTGCCTCCTATCTTTCCTTCCAACATTCTGTAATGTAGACATGTGATCTAATAACTTCTCTAAACGTAGCCGTCTGATGTAAAGAAAACTGGTTCTATCATTGTAACTCTTTTCAAAAGTTTAGAAGCTATTGAAAAAATTTAGAAAAAGGAAAAAAATTAAACCAGTAGTAAAGGAAACAGCAAAATTAATAAATTATATGGAGGAACTAAACATGGATATTACATACATTCTACCATTCCAAGGCAGAAATAAAAATGTGAGACTAGTAAGAAAAAATAAATAAGGAAACCATGATACGTTGTAATTACAGTAATCTCTCATGTCTGTGAAAATATTAACAACCAAAATTGTATCAGAAATTATGTAATATATTGGGCAGAAGGGGAGTTCTGCACTCATTTTCTTTATCTGTTTAACCACTGCAAAGGACAAAGAAAAAAGGATAGAAATTCATGATAGTTTTTGTTTTTCAAAAGGAATAGAAAACATAGAATACATGATGCACTCTCAGCTCCTCATACAACACTGCAAAAGCTGTCCAAAGAAAAATAATAGAAGTGAACTTTGTAAGTAGCAGTTTTGAATTGTTATTTGATGTGACATTGAACCTAATATCAAATTGAAATAGAAGAAGTTGCACAGGATACATCCTGGGGGTAAGTTCTTTTTCTTACTTCCCAATCATCTGAAATTCTTTCTCAATAATACTCTCAAATAATTCATTCAATACCCACCTGTGTATGTGAGAAAAGAAAAAAAAAATGTAAGAGAAGCTGGAAAAGAGGATAAAAGGGCATCATCAAGGCCTTTAATGGAACAAGCTTGGCTGCCTGTTTCAAGGTGAGTGACAGTACTTCAGCTGGTGGTCATAAAAGTGATATACCTAGAGAATCAACCATCTGCAAAGGCTTGAAATAGGATGAGTTCATCCCCTGAATGTTTTTTGTCTTTGTAGTTTTTAGCAAGCCTCCGCAGAAGCTAAATTTATGGTTGTAGCTGACCCCAGTGCCCAAGCTCCTCACACCAGAGATTTTTTTCTTTTTTTTTTTTTAAGTCTTGAATGTCTTTCTGGCTCTTCCTCTGTCAGTTAGCAGACTGCAGTGTGCAATTCCTGTGGTCTGTCTCTGGCTTCCTATTAGTGCTTGAGACCCAAGTTGCCAAAGCAAAGCACAGATGAGTTCTGGCTAGAATGGTGAAATAGACAGGAAAAGAAAAGCTTTTTGTCATATCCTACCTTCACACTCTATGTTAACCAATTCAGCCCAGTACAATAGGAAACGAGTAATTCCAAAAAAAAAAAAAAAAAGCAAGCTTAAATTGTGTGTCTTGCATTCATTGAAGTGTTACTGAATGTTTACAAGAGATTTACAAGAGATGCACAATCCTTTTTCTACTATTTGGCAACTGAACTTCAGCCAGTGAGAAATGTATAACCGATAGAGACGTGGGAAGCCTCTGATGGATGGCCTTCTTTACTTGTAAAGAATATTTAGTGATCAGAAAGACCATCTGATCAGAAATTGCGGATTTTCAGAGCTCTCAAATATTAAAAGAAAAAGCTTGTGATAACTGAGATGCATGTGTTGTCTTCAGTGACTGGTCCAACACAATAATAAAGTCTGTTGGGGTTTTTTTCTGTTAATAAAAGGAGAATTTTGTCTAATAATAAAGCTACTGTTATTATCCTTAAAGGCTGAATATTTTTAGTGTGACTAACTTCTCAAAAGTATGCTCATAAAATGAACACCTTACTGTAAAGAAGGGCTAATAACGTTTGCAACATATGTCTCAACATGTTCTCATTGGTGAAAGTTGGAGAAAATACCACAGGTGTCCATGCTCAAGCTGCAAAAAGAAACAAAAGTTTCAGTTCTGACCTCTCTGAGGCAGAACCAAACGTGAGGCTTTTCACAGCAATATTCCACTGCGGTGTGTTATAGAACAGATTCATAGCTGCATAAACTTAAGTAGTGGCATCACAAACAGGTTCCTTGATTTTAGGGTTACTTGCTTCTTGCAACCCCCAGAATAGCTCACTAAATTTTTTGTACTTACAGCATGTTAAAAAAAAAATAATAAAATTGCTAGAAATTATTACTCCTTGACAACTTGGCCTCATTTTTTTTCTAAAAACTGTGAAGTGTAGAAATAACTAGAGATTTTTCTAAGTAGCCCAGGTTGACATGACTTTTCAGAGAAGTTCAATGAAGTTTTCCTTGATGAAGTGTCAGCAGCTAAAGGTGGTGGTTTTTTTTTCACATCCTGGTGATGGAAAGATAAAGTGTAAGCAGGCATGTCATAAACTCCACACAAATTACCAAAATTAGAAAATAAAGAATGGTCCGTTTATCTCCTCCTTATCTACCAATATGTATGATAGATAGTATCATGTGCAGAAATGATGGCCAGAAAATACTAATTTTTGGACAATTTTAGGATCAGATCCTCAAATTCAGGACTTACCTAGTTCTGATTGCATTGAAAGCACACCTTTTCACTGATCTTAATGCATATTGCCTTAAGAAATTAGGCATCACCAAGAGACTGGTCAAGGAGTCAATAGGAGTAACAGTAACTGGAACAGTGTTGATGGTTCTGTCATCTTATGTTAAGGAAATTGAATGTAATTCAGTTATAGTATTAAACTATTAAATTCTATGTAGCATATTCGTTTCCTGGGAAGTGATTAATGACTTAGAGTCTGAAGCAATCTGTTAAACATGCACATTCTTGGACATAAACCCACTGTGCTGGGAGAAGGCTACCAATAAAAACTGAGAGAACATTTTTTTTTTCTTATCCTGCCTATACTCTGATGATTGCTTCTGGAAGTAACTAACAAGAAGATAAATTTGGTATAAATTGAGCTAACCCTTTTTTCCTCCATAGAATTCCTCCATACCAGTTCTGGAATGGCAAGCTACTAAATATGTAAACATAACAAAATAGATGAAGTAAATCAAGTACACCCAAATTCATGTTCTGGCATTGATATTCTTGGGCATATCAAAAGATATTTCCATATATTAGTACCTTCTCACACTTGATGTTGGAAAGTGATTCATTACAATGAGTCCCTATTCTAAACAGAATTTTCAAGATATTAATTCAATATAAATTTTTATTTTAGGTATAAATGTCATTAAAATACATGCAGCTATGTAATATATGTATCACTATGTATGCAATAATTACTTGTCTTCATCAATGTGGCATATAATGAACACAATAAATTGTTCTCATTATAAGATAAAAGAGCCAAAAAAATAAGTAATACCATGAAGATGAAATTAGACAACTGAAATTTCAGAAAGGCTAAAAGCTTGTTTGAAAGTATCTAAAAATGGGAAGGCAATTAATAACCACACAAACACGAAAAATCCAAATATAATATTTTATTTTTCATATTGTATTTAACTAACATTTTTTGAAATTATTTAAAATACAAGTTAAAAATAAAATTAATTCCATTATTTTATCAAATTTAAATTGAAACAATAAAAGCAATTTTACAAAATAGTGTCATCAAACCAAAAGGTAACTATGTAAGAGCTAAATAAGATGATCAGCCATAAAGGAAAGCTAGAGTAGGAGGCAAGGGTGAAACATTCATTACCCTTCATATTCGTGCACATACGAGGCTGACACAGCAAAAGGATTATCAGCTATCTCAATTTCGAGACAGAAACAATTTCAAAGGGTGCAGCACAATTGTTAGGAATCAAAGATCAGGCAGCAATCAACCATAAATGATTGAGTCCCACAACTAATCTATTTGAAGTAATGAGGGAAGATGACAAGGAATGCAAGGCAAGCGTTACGATTTGATATTAAAGTCCTCTGCCTGAACCAAGGTGCAAACGAAACCAAATGCCGGTTCAGCAATGCAGACTTTATTTTGTAATGTTAAGCATGTAGGGAGAAGGAAGCAGGAAGCAAGGGGGAGAAGGGGAGAGAGAGGGAGCCCTTTTGTAGGGTTACTTTTCTTGACACTTTCTTTTTTTCACTGGAATGTTGTTCCATAAGCCAACCCACCTGATAAGCCCTCAGAAATAGCAAGTTATGCACTTTTTAAAAGTATCTTCTCCTCGCTTTTTCACTCACTGATGCTTCATTAAACCTTAGAAAAAAAAATTATTTTCTGATAACATTTAGCAATTTCTTTGGATTCCTGTAATTTCTCTGGTGATGCAATGCTATGGAAAGGATTTAACTTGAGTTCCTCAGGACATATACGTCTTACTTTTGGTCACATAATTGGACGCCTTAGCAGGTGGTTCTGCTGAACTCTTCAGTGGGATCTTCTGTCATTCAGTGCACACAACAGTTGCAGCTGGAAAGCTTGCAGACTTTCCACCCATAATTAATGCCAGCTGTGTGAGACATAATTACAATAATTATAGTTTTACTAATTTGCATAGAACAATTATATATGCTTGATTTGTAGAAGAGACATTCTGAAGTGTGGTTAAATTGTTTTTCTGACAGTGATTTCCCAATAAAAAATATCTAGACATTGATTAAACATGGAAATGGAAATGTTTTCATCTAAAGTCCATGTGATAACCCTTATTCCCAGGTCGAGAGATTACTTAATTACCATTCTGGTACAACAGATTGAGAGAATTTTGTTATTTTCCTGTTTTGTTTTACTTGCTAGATCTTCCACCTTGAAGATGCAGATTCATTTTTCCTTTCATCCAGAGGGCTGTTCTCAGTTTCAGATTGAATCTTTCATTTGTTGAATTCAAGATGGTTTCACTGTTCTACAGAGAGCTTTGGATACAGAGATCACCAGGTCTCTACATATCAAGAGAGAGAATGCTCCTCAACATAGGCATCAGGCTGCTTGATACTGTCCAAATTTGGCCACTCAGGGATTGAGAGGACAGAATTCCTCCATTTGTATTACAGCTATATAGAGACACAAACACCTTTTTGTGTCTAGTTACAGTAACTCTTTTAAAAATTTCTCTTCTTTATATGTTCACTGTTTAAAAAAAAAAAATCTCTTGGGAGATGAACTTATATATCAGCACAAGATTAAGAAAGCTAGGGGCTCCTTATTACTGTAAAATTGTAAGTAATAATGATTGAATTAACACAGTCACATGTGACGTTCATTTCCAAAATAAAAAAATAAAAGAACAACTTTTTTAAGTCCTTCATGAGACTTTTACCGACTTCATGTAAAATGCCCAATATATCACTCCTGATTTTTTTTGGTGTTCAGTGAAATTGTATTAAGATGTATTTGGTCGTTGACTAGAATGGCTGTTGCTACATGGATAGTTTTGCCATTCACGGTCTACCTAAAAGTGTCTTAACTGAAAGTAAATCCCATTAAAAAAATGTGACATGAACAAAGAAAACAGAATACATGTTGCAAGCAACAAGTACTGAGCAGGTTTCTACTATAAAACTCATTAAAAGGCCAGAAACGCAAACACCACTGGGAAGCACTCAGAATTTAGTACATGGATAGAGAGAGGCTGCTCCCCAAAGAAATACGTCAGGGATGACGTAGCAACATCCATTTTCCTTTTGTTTGTCTGAATTTGTTTAAAGAATTCACCACATGTCATCTGCATGTTCATGCACACGCTTATTTCAGCCATCACTACTCTTCTTTGGTTCCATTCAGTGGTGCACAGGAGTGAGCAGCACCACTTCCTCGGCCCCACCTCGTCCTGTCTACTTGGCCTCTCACAATCCTGCGAGCTCTCCACAAAATATACAGACATACAGAAAACAGACTGAACAGGGAAAGAGACCGTTTTTGCTAATCTTTGAAAGTTACCTGGTTTCAGTGGGATATAGAACACTCCACACCAACAAGACAATGAAGATTTCTTGAAAGCACAGTATTTCAGCTTCATTAGATACTATGGAGCATGGGGGTGGCATTGAGTTCAGATGTCTTTACTGTTCCTCAAGATTTTCCCAGCTGAGAGTTGTTCCACACAGAAGACCTTTGGACATCCTGTACTCCAAACACCATAAATTATTCTGAAATGTGTAAAGAAGCCCTCTCAAGATTTTCTCTATCTCATCTAAAGAGTTTGAAATGCCTATTCCAAGGCTGACCTTCAAAATTAATCTGTGTGAAGGGAAGTGGGCTAGGAAATCAAGGGGCAAAATATAATTTTCCAGAGGAACATGTAAATATAAAATATAAATGTCAATTCTCCTGGACATCAGCAGCATAGTTTTCATCTGAGATTCCAAGAACATCTGAGAGAGCAACTACTATCTATAGCCTAATAATCTGAACACCAAAAAGCCAAATATGAAAACAGTTGTGCCTTACTGACTGAATTTCAGTTTTGTCTGGACATGGAACAATGTGCCAGTAGTCCCAATAGCCAGAAGTTGGAGAAAAATAACTTTGACTAAGAAAACTTACTGATTTACTCTCTATAGTTATATTTGTTGATAATATAGCATTTCAGAACAGATAATTAAAGTTTGCAATTCAATTCTGTCACAGGAGACTGTAGTCTAAAATCCTTTCGGCAATAACCATGCCTATATTCCTGCTAATTTGTTAAAAGTGAATAAATAAATCTTATGAGATAAATCCTAGCAAGTTTTATTTGCCTGTTCAGTAGCTACTGTTCCCAGTGAAACAAAGGAAACTCTAGGCAGGAGTTAAAAGTTCAGTAATTGTTAGAAGTTTTCAATACATTTGGGATTCTATATGTTACCTTATAGTGATGCTAGTTTTAATTTGATTGTTAATGGATATTGTAAATTTAACTGATTGTTCTGCGCTTCTAACTCCAAAGTAATATTTCTGCAGTATTTTCTAAACAAAAAATCCATGTAAAGAAAAATAAAAACAAGTTGTCTCTTTATTTTTTAATGTCACCCTTCTTTGTCTGGACTGATAAAAAGTGAAAGTCTACCACACTCAGTCATTAAGAAGCAGGACACAGTGCCATAAAATCAATGTGAGCTGATTAAATCTTTACCGGTTCTAAAAGACTTTGAAAAATAGAAGTTTTGTTTCACTTGGCTTATCTTACCCAGATTATATGCACTGCTTACTGCCTGGCTCAGACTTTTTAGTGCATACAGAACTGTACAAAAGTGGGTGGGCATCACCAGCTGATCACTCCCTTGATATGAACACAAAGATTATTTCTTACTCAAACTTGATCACAAAAGAAAATGTTTAAATACTGTATCAGTCAATGAGCTTTATGCAGGCATATGGCTTAATTTTTTTTTTTTTTTTCAGAGCTGATCTATGCATTTCTGGAAATCTGCAGTTCTTTGCGTCTTTAGGAATAGGACAATCAGCTTTTAAGTTTCATTCAAGCTTGACAAAATAGAATGAAGAAAAAAATGCACTTTTTAATGTGAATTTTTACAGCACTGTTTTGAACAAGTTCTAAAAAGAAAAGATGTTTAATAAAAGACAGATGAAAAGACACCTAAAATTCATCTGCAAATAAGAACTAAAGAAAATGTGACTAATCATGGACAAACTTTATCGTTAGTCCGATTTTTCCAAATGTGCAAGTCAGTTTTGTAAATATAGCATCTCAAGGACAGAGGGCTTAGAGGCCTGCTAATAGGAAAACTTACTTATATTTTCATTATCACTCAAAAAAAATACATCAAAGATAATAATATATATGTACAAACATTGTAGATACTGTATACAAAAATCTCCATACAACTTAATTAAAATATTCCTATCTTAAAAAGTACCCAATTTGTGTGTATGAGTTACATTTTTGTTTATATTTTAGTCTCATCTGAAACCCTTTGTTTTGTCCCAAATTTAATAAAATTGACCCCAGAAGTTAAATATTTTGTTGAAATATATGAGCTGAATGCTGCAGAACATCTACAGTAGTTTCAACAATTCAACAAATCTAAATCTGGACTAACTGGTTTATTTATTTAAAAATACTTATATTTTTACTTAAGGCAAGAGACAAGTCTGTTTAGTATTTCAATTATGTGCATAGGGTTTGAAAGATCTATTTTCTTCAGTTTTTTTCATTTCATTTCTCAATTGAATGTGATGCCTCTGTTCACGTAGGCTTAAACACGTCTTATCTGTACACTTCTTTCTTCAAACATATTTAGTACATCTCTGGTTCTCACAAACTGGGCTATTTTCGTCTGTAGTATGGAGGACAAAACTCACAAAATATTCATGCATGTATTACATAAATATTCCTTCTTTTGATCAACTGCACTTTTCTAGAATGTTTGTTGCCAAAGCTCTGCTTTTCTAAATATATTCTAAGTTTTTGAGGTGAATTTTTGTTTTACCAATTGTCAAACTCTTCTGCTGCCTTTTTCCAAATGATATCTTTTGTTATATATTGCTTTAAAGTAATATTTGGTGAGCTGTATTGTGTTTTGCCTGTCATTGCTTTTCTTTAAATAGTGTCGGCTAATTTGTATCTTCATGGTGATTTCAATTCTGTGACTTCTTAGAGATTTTCTTATCCTTTCCCAACTTTATTCTTTTTCCTTTCATTTTATCATCTTCTACTATTGTTATTATTACTAGCAGTAGTAGTAGTAGTAGTGGTCGTCGTAGTCGTAGTAGTGGTTTTTTTCCCTTTTGTTTTTTTCTTTTTTTTGTCCTAACAATTTCTATATCAGGGAAAACTTATTCGGTAAACCTACATAAGTCAAAAGAACTGAATATGAGTAGAGAATAAAAAAGTAACCTTTGCCCTAAAGAAATGATACTTTTTATTGGAAAAATGAAGAAAGAATGACAGAAAAGTCAGAGAATACAGAAAAGGAGAACATGGAACAAGGGCTTTAGAGGGGGTTTTTCAAGTCTCAGAGAAAGTCTGTGACAGAAGTTTTATTTAGATATGATAAGATCTATTTTTATCTTTTAACTCCTGAAATTCATTTCTATAGCATGTCCAATAAAATGCACACAAATTTTCACATAAAAAATTCTTTTTACTTGAGCTTTGATTGCAAATGACAATATTGGTCTTATATTCAGCTGCTTCAGAGATTCAAGTGAGAGCTATAAAGTCCAGTAATATTATATGGATTTAGCACATTGCTTGGAAGATAAGGAGTCTGAACAGTGATAAATTATTGCAATGAACAGTAAATGTATTACTATCACCTGTGACAGACATAATTTTATTCCAGCTCAGTTTAGGATTTGTACAAAGCAGGAAAGTTTTCCTTCTACTTTGCTTTCTTTTTTCTTTCTTCGTTCTTCTTTCTTTTATTTTTCCTTCCTTCCTTCCTTCCTTCCTTCCTTCCTTCCTTCCTTCCTTCCTTCCTTCCTTCCTTCCTTCCTAAAATCCAAGCAAAATAAAACTTTTACCAACCCAAAACAAGTAAACGGATATTTCAACATTTTGGAAAATGAGAACAACTTCTGTGAATTAATAAATATGCACAAATGTGCTTGCAATCCTGACATTTTGAAAAGTGACTTTAAGGCATAAAACATATATTAGTTTATAGTGATGAACTCCTGTCAGTATCATTTACAAATGAGACTTTCTGCAGTTCTTGTACAGTATTTAATAAATTAATGCTTGCAATATTAGGTGACATATTTATCTTTCTAAAACAGAGAATACAGCATGGGATTTATAAAAGAGAAAGAATTGACAGATACCTCTTTTTGTTCCATAATTTGTGTGGGTTTTCCACAAACTTAATTTAACAAACCAAAGTTCAGTGCTTTGGTTTTCAGAAGTCAAGTGGGCTGCAACCAAAATTAGGTATCATTTAAACTTCCCAAACTAAAAAGCAACGTAGTTCTGGAAGAAGTCACTGAACTGAATCTCCTTCATTCTTACCTCCATGGTTTTATCTGATCTGTTTTATTGACATATGCCTTTTAAATCAGGTCTTGAAGCACAGGAAAGAATTTTGGCTTTGATAGTTTGGGTTTTCTTATTCATCATCATTTGCTTTTATTTTTAGTATGTTGTCAGAAAAATCACTGAGTACACTGAAAACGCTTATCTCTATTTCTGTGGATTTGTCCAATAGTCATGCTAAAAGTACTTAGTTTCATTTTATTATTATCATTATCATTATCATTATCATTATCATTATCATTATCATTATCATTATTATTTCTGTTGTGTTTTGTTTCATTGTGGTTTTTTTGTTAGATAGTGCTTCTTGTACCGTGATTACACTGTATGATTTTCAGTGATCTCCAATCAACTTTTAGGACTTGGAGGAAAATCTTACATGAAACACAAGTAGAACACAAGATATTTTTAGGAAAAAAAAAAGCAAATCAAAAGCAAAGCATCTGCTTTTTGTAGTTTGAATATCCATTTAACTTGCCGATATGAACTGTTGTATAACGTTGCAAAGAAATCTCCCTATTGCCTACTGGTTAGATTTCTAAGAAAATATGCTTAAGAGAAAGATTTTGATGTTTGAATCCCTGTTTCTAGTTAGCATGTAATTTTTTTTTTTTGCTTGTCTGTTTTTTTAGCTTTTCAGCCAAATGGGACTTATTTCTCTGTCTCCCAAAAATGCAGCTGTGGAAGAAAGGGCTAGTAAAGGATCGACGGATCCCAGTAAGCCTTTCAATGCCAATCACCAATAGATTATTGAGATTTGTACAGTTCAAACCATGTAATGTACACTCCAACCTGACACAAGAACTTATGTTATGAAAGGAGCATGAAGATGAGTTGTGCAACTGAAGTAAGATTCACAGTCAAGGTCATATCTTAAGAAATGCATTTTATAAACTTAATTGTTTTGCTAACTGGAGCAAGACAGACTATAAGCATTTTCTTTTCATTTCCTTCACTTAGCTGTGCTCCAGGAATAATCACACCCATTTATTTCCCTTTTTTAAAAATTTATTTAGAATGAAATGTCTCTGGTTAAAAGTTCAACTCCTTAGCTTTGTCAAAGCAGCTTTGACAATAGGACTTTAGGTGATAGTGTACCACAATAACAAGTCATTAGCCTTATTATTGATGTATTATAAATTATATATGAAGGCTCTCGGACTATATACTGCTTGAACTAACAAATTTTTGAAAGATCTTCAAATTTTTAATTATATGAGTAATGGCATTTCCAGAAATCTCTCTTGTAAAGTTGCTTGTATATGGCTACCCTCCCATTTGAAGATGAAGAAATAGATAAGGCTATATTAGCAGAACGAACCATCTTTATTGTACCACAGATAAAATTTCTTTTAATTTAAAAATAAATAAGAACAAAGGAAAGGAAATGAAACTTTTCCCAGTTCTTCTCACCACTATTTATAAAACACCACCTTGTAGAAATTAGTGACAATCTGTTCATTCCCATGTAACAATGACTTCCTGAAATGGCCAAGATCACAAGTGTATTGGTTTATCTGATGTGTACATGCCAGTCACATAATTTCAGCAGCTCTTACGGTTTATGAGGTTCCTTAGGAATCTAGTTTTAAAGTAAAGCATGGGGAAGTGAAAAATATATTCAGTACCATAATAGGTGAGGAGGCCATACAATTACACTAGCTAGGCTTATGGAATCATAAGTATATTGCATAATTTAAAGGGGTTATGCTCTGATACTGAGTCTGTGGTTGCTGTGGAAACTCATATCCCATCGACATACTGTGCACAGAAAGCTCCCATGGGAACAGTTTAGCTGTTCTCTATAGCCTGTTTTAACCTTTGACTTGGTGTCTAAAGCATCCTCACTAGATTTACAACTTTGTCCTCTATAGTAAGTGACCTGCCGGATAATGTAAGAGCTATTAATAGTGTCGATTCAGCAGTATGAATATAATTCCAACCTCCTTGCTACTATAGCTTCCAAACACATGAAGCAACACTTGATAAACACTGGGAAAAAAAAAAATCCTCTGTTCTCTGGCTTGCAGACTTGAAAGATAACTTTACTTGATGCAGAATTATAACTCTGACTTCAGTTCTTTAGGTATAAGATCAAGATTTTAAAGGACTAAAATCTTCAGAAGATCTATGTCAAGGAGCACCTGCCATGTTCAGATGGGCCACATTCATAAGAAACAAAATGAACATGGAATTGCTTTGTTCCGGATAT
This sequence comes from Callaeas wilsoni, assembly GCA_013398955.1. Taxonomy (NCBI): domain Eukaryota; kingdom Metazoa; phylum Chordata; class Aves; order Passeriformes; family Callaeidae; genus Callaeas; species Callaeas wilsoni. Next base: position 35,473 of record VWPU01014767.1, on the reverse strand, counting down.
AATGTTGACATCACTAAGCTTATAAAGAATACCACAAGATAGTTGTATATAAATAGTCCCTAGTTCTGAAAATATTGATTCATGAATACATTTAACATGGTCATATAATAAAATCCTTAGGATATTTAGATGCACCATTGTCTTTGTTGCACACTGATTATATTTCATAATCTTTTGAATATTGCAGCAGCGTGAATCAGTCTCTCTTTTGAAACTGCTTATGTGACAGTCCGTCAGTTATCTTTCGCACTAACAAATTAACTCATACTGATTAATACAGGGTACATACATTTTCATGTTTAAGCAATCAGCTTGATAGCATAGGATTGAAAAAATATTTCTAATGTCATGCACAGTGATTAAAAAGTCTTTAGGATCAATCCCTCCTGGCTTTATTGAAAGAGTGACAAAAGTGACACAGTCTTAATACAGTCAGATTTATTATGGTTGAAATCTGTATTCTGTTTTATTTAATTAGCTTAGCCTGCAGGGAAAGTTAAAATCTCTTTTTCTGTCACAAGAGCCTAAATATTCTAAAAGAATGAGGCAAACAGGAAGAAAGAAAATTATTTTAAAAATAATTCTCTACCAATGTCTGACTCAGATTCCAAACCTAAAATAAACATATGAAACTGTAGAATTTTGGAGCTTATCCTATTGCCACGTCTTATTACTCTCTCACTTCAACAAAAGTGGAATTGAATAATACATCTCTGATACAAAAATACATTTTCAAACATATTTAATAGCTCCATTTGTTAGTTTCCCATTGCTCTTCTCTTAAAGGAAATTTTAAGTGAAGTAACAAGACAAATTTTAAAAAATTATCAAATCCTTGTCTGTATGCATGGAAGAGTAGGGAAATACCTAGCCTAGCTTCAAATTCTTTATGTAGCAGTTCTAATATTATGCCTAGTACATGGCATTTTTATTCTTCCTTCACATATCTATTTCCCTTTGCTAATGTTATGAATCCCATATTTCAACCTCAGATTTCATTGGCCATGATCTATTGAGGCAATTTTACATGCAGTCCAGAAAAGGAAAGTAAAAAAAAGACGAGAATAAGCAGCTTTGACTTAGCTACAGGAAAAAAAAAATCCTTTCAGGTCATCAAGGTAATGGATTTCAGAATTTACTTGTTCAAGGAAATAGTAGTCCTTCCCAAGGTCTGACCTTGGCACATAAAATTATCTGTCTTTTTAAATATACATAATTTTTTAGTTTTAGTTTTAATATTTTGTTATTGTTGGGTTTGTTGTGTTGTTGTTTTGGTTTTTTATAATGTGTCATATATTCCTTCTACATTTAAAATAAAAAAAATTATTAAAAAATAGGAGCTTTACTAGCATGGTGCCATTAACACTTCACACCAAGTGCTACTAATAATAAGGAAGTAGGTAGTTGGGTAGGTAGGTAGATAGAATAATAAATCAACTAATAATAAAATAATTAATACAGAAAATGACAAAGTTACAACTTTTCCCATTAAAAAATCAGGTACTTAAGTCAGAGCTGTGGCTAAACAGGGACACATTAACAGAAATTAGGGTTCTGATCTCCCAGAATTTTAGGCTACAGAGATAACATTGCTCTCTTGATTCAGCAGGTCTCTGACAAGCTGGCAATGATGAGTCCAGAAGAGTTTCTCAGCCCCTCTAGTTGGATCCATATCTAGGTTAAATCCTGACCTAATCATGAGGATATACTAAACACATACCATCACAGGTACTTGTCTGAGCTTCTACAGAGGGAAACCTCATTTGCAAGCACGTTGGGCAGCGCTTTTGATACTTCATTTTTAACACTGTAACCCTGGTGGTAATTCTGTACATGAAGATGTGTTCTAAAATAAAGCAAATACAACGTGCAAAAGTAAAAAAGATGATAAAATATGGCTATAAATTAATTATGTGCTCAAACAATGCATTTAGCTTTAGCTTAAGAACACAAAAATTATATACAACCCTGGTTTCCCAAATCTACCTTCTTAGGGTGTACTTGGTGTCTGTACAATGAATCATGACAAAGAAGTACTAAAAAGTTGCAAGCACACCAGTGCTGCAGAATTGCTAATTACCTTTGCCTCTGAATGCTATTTCACTGCCACTGGATGTGGATATACCAGCTTGCTCAGAAATTCTTTATGCAGTTCAAACATACCACTGAATTATATGGGGGAAACAGGCCATTGAGTTTACATTCAGTTCTGAACTAATGTTCTGAAGCAGAGATGTACATTTAAAATGCAATAATTGAGAACTAGCACATAGATTTTAATAAGCTATGTTTATTTCTCTGTATCTGTACTCAGGATTCCAGCTGTTAATTTAAACGGAAAAAAATATTTTCTGTATTTTTCCATATGAATTTCATTTCTATTGAAATATTCCACCAAATAAAATAAATAGATCTTTGAATTGGCAAAATTTTGTTCCTAAGTATGCCTCCTCTAAGAATGAGGCTCTGGTTTAAATTTTGTATAAATACTTCATAACAAAAAATCAGGACATCAAAAAATCTCACACTAATTTTCAGTGCAAGAAACCCAATTTCTGCTGGGTTAAATCTTATGCCTGTTACAGTCAATAGTAAAGTTCTCTCTTGACTTAAATAGAATTTTTGTTCACTGTTGCTTTGCTGTTCAGTTATTTGTTATTCACTTATGATGAACCAAACTGACTTTCCAGAAATCATAAACAGTATTGCTCTTTAGTTGCAAGATTAATTCAGAGTGCAAATGTTCTAATGTTTCCATCTTTTTTTCATATTTTCTCAAAAGCTCCTGATAACCGCATGAAACTGAGGACAGAGAGCAGTCTCCAACCATGATGCTGAAATTAATACTACCAAATATGATTTTCTGATTTAAATGTTGCAATGCAGTAGTATTGGTTTTACTTTTTTTGTATAAAATATTTGAGTAAAAATTTGAGGATGTCTGTTAAAAAGAATAGTAATAATTTTAATTGGTCTGCCAAGTTGAAAAATGTATCTTTTGCCATATGGATAATCAAAAAAAGTATTAAAAATTGAGATCTAGGATGAAAGCACAGGAACATTGTGCCAGTAGAGATCTTAATTTACCAATATTTCACCCTCTTACAGTGTTAAGATTAGAAGTTGTGGTTGGAAGGTACTTGTATCCTTTTCTTACTCTGAACATTTTATCTAACCTTGGAATTACTAACTTTAGTGAAGTCATAGTAAGATATGTACTCTTGTCGGCTGTAGAAGTATGGTTCATCTTTTCCCAAATTTAAATTTCTTTATCTTTAATCAATAATATAAATTCCCATTTTATTCAACTGCCATATATCTCAGGCAAATAGCCTATCTCCTATGCAGTGCTTAAGACAGTTTAAATAATTGCTCTCAAAAAGCTCCCATCCTCTCTAAGTTCCCTGCTATATTTCGTTGTCTATTTAGAAAAAAAAGGAACTATCCAAACAAACAGAAGTTTCAAAAAAAAAGAACCAAAACTTGTTATGTCTGGATGTATTAGAACCATGTTTCTAACAGAGTAGGTCTCTTCTAAGACAAAAGGAAACTATAAGTTATTTCACATATAGTACTTAATTTCTCTCCGTATTGTCATAAAACACTGTTATCTCCAGGTGGACCCCACACTACAAAACACCAGCAGTTGTTAGATACGTGTTCTAGCCTAGCTCAAGAGGCTGATCAAATGTTTGCTGTTGTTACATACCTCTAACTACACCTTTCCAAAACCATAATACACCAATTTTTCTTGTGATAGCAGACTTACTATATGATTAACCAGGTGCCTGACACTTGCTTTGAAAGAGGAAAAAATTAAAAGTACTTTAATTTTCCTTACTCATTACTTACTAACAGATGAATTTTGCTGAACTTCATTTTGCCAAAAATTGCCTAGGAATTAAAGGTTATATATTCACTCATGCCTAAAATGAAGCCAGAGGGTGATACTTGACAAATGTATTTTTCTGAGTTCTAATGGAAGGTTCTTTAACTGCTCTATATGTATTTTTATTTTGCTGCCTTTAGCATGGAACTAAACATTAAATTATAAGCAAATGTGGTAGTATTCCTTTCAGTGCAGGAACTGCATGAATATCAGATATCTGCAGCACTCACTTTGCTCCTTAGAATATAGGTTAGGAAATCCAAGCAGTATCTCCCTGCTTTATATAATGTGATAAATGTCTTATTTGGCTGTGTAAAACAAGTGCCAACCTATATGTTTACTAATTATTAAACATTGTTTTTCCTCAAACCTAGACCTTTATTTTGTACATTCGTTTGATCAATAAACTCTTACTTTGTTTTGTTGCTTCATCTTTTTCTACTTAAATTATTATTTTATTCCTCTTTCCTTTTGTGCCTTTAATTATTACGTCTTGAATAGCTGACATGTTGTTACTGACACAGCATATTGTAACTTTTCAGTCTGATTCACTAAATTCAGCATCCCCACCTGATTTTGCCAGATGGATTTTGTTTGAGCTATTACCCAAATATTATACGCCACGGAAAATCAATATAGATTTATGAATTTAAAATAAAATGGTGATGCATAGTAACAGCAGCTGATTTCCTTGAGGAATAATTCTACCAAATGGCTTGAAATTTAAAAGTAATACCTTATTTGTTGCTTATTGTGAAACACTATTGAAAGCCTAAAAACAATAGATCTTGATTCTACATAATATAATGCTTGAGATATCCATCATATCAAAATGATGTTAAGGGCTGGTCTTCAGGTACTCTTGGGTTTTGTGAACGGAAGGTCTCATGCAGAGAATTTTAGTGGTACTGTGTGTGCAAACTAACATTGTCTCCACCAGAAGACAAGTCATCAGACTTGTATTAATAAGCAGGTAGGCTAAAATAAGTGATGTCTTCTTTTTTTTTCCTTTTCAGTAAATGCGTTACTTGGAAATCAACATAACTCCAGCCTCAATGTTTCTTTGTTTTCCTTTATAAAATTCCTTTCAGACATTGCACACAGCTGCAGTCCTGGTTTCTGCCCATCAGACTCATATTTCAGTGGGTGAAAGTTATAGTATTGCTTTTGCTTCCTTATTTCACCTTCTTACTCTTTAAAGACCTTCATCTTTGATTTCCCTTCATTGTAAATGACATTAGTTCTGTTGTCCTGTAAATAAATTGGCTTGAATTATGCCTGATCCTGGAGGTTTGCTTCTTCTGACTCTCCCCAATTAATTTAATCCTTTTGCCACACAGACTCTGCAGTCATCTAGGATAAAGTGTTCTTACTGTCTGTGCCAAACAGTGTCCTCTATTGCAAATATACTCAGAAGCATTGATTAAATATGCTGATTATAACTTTTTGTTCCTCTTGAAATCATTCTTCTGTTTGATGTTGCTTGAAACTTTCTTTACTGAGGATTTTTTGAGGACAGAAGTAATGGTAGCACAGATCATATTAATGTGTTTAGGACTCACATGCAATGTCTTATAAGGGGTACCTGCTTTCTTATATTTCCTGTCTTTCAACTTCATCCTTATGGTTTTTCTCTGCATTTGAAGCTTTTCTTCCCCCTCTTTCCTGCCTTCCTGCATCATCTACCTGCACAAGCAGATAGACAGCATAATATATTTCTATAGATATACTACTTTTTTGCAGCCAAGCTATAGGAAAAAACTATATAGAAAAGAGATTTTCATTAATAGGCTGCGGGGGGTGAAGGGAAATTTGGATTTCACTTGTTCAGAATGTGCTGAGGTTGATTAAAAGTGAAGGAAAAAACATACGGTAGTAAAAGTGAGAGAAGAGAAAGCCACATAAAGTGCCACAAAAACAATTTTTGTTGCAATCTGGGAGCCAATGAATGTCTGATAGAATGTAATGGAATGTGATTGTTGTTGTTGCTGTTTAGGAACCCTACAATGGTATGTTGAACAAGATGCAGCTGATAAATAGATTTCTGCTGACACTCCATGGGAGCTGAATTACAACAGTGTGGGAGTAGTAGAACAAATGAAAAAATTAAGACTACTTCACTGTCAAATGCAAGCGTGAGTGTTTTAGAAATAAATAAGAAGTAGGTTGTTATTGAGTATTAATCTAAGAAATTTAAAAAGCAACATTTCCCTGCACAGCTATGAAGATGAAATGTCTCGAGAAAATATAGAGAATAATTCACTGCTAAATGAAATGTTTAAGTATAAATATAAAAAGACATGTAATAAGACAACTTTCTTGAGAAGAAATTGCCTATTAGATAAGAGCATTATTTCTCTCTTCTACAACTGTCACCAAAACCAATCCAACCAACAAAAAAAATGTGACAGGCCAAATGCCTAGAGGTACCAAAAATTAATACTCAAATAAAATAGTATTTTAAATATATTCTCAAATGTCTAATATGGACTACAGTCAGGATCTTGTCAATATGTTTCATTTCCCATAATAGAAAAGCAGATGGCAGATAGGATAATGACACATCTGCAAAGCACATGCTTGGAAGGACCAAACAGGTGAGTGGTTATGGTTCGTTTCTAGGTTCAGTGCTAGCAAGAAAAGGCACCACGCATCTAAGCAGAATTCTTAGCCTTTTGCTGTCAAACCAATATTTGCTGCTGGTTTCATCAGTCTGGGAAGTTCACCGAAGGAGTCTTTGAGGCACATTGTTACACATAGATGTTTAGAACAGAAATTGATAATAAATTATGAACATACCTAAGTAATACAAGACAGCTATGATTACACTGTACCAAATTTAAATCTTTGAGCTGGAGGGCATTATATATAGATCATTACCATGAAGTACTGAAAAATAAATATAGTTATTATTATAACAAAAGACTAAAAGCTTTTTGACACACTATAGATTATTACCCAGAAGAATGACAAATTGCTGGGATTTATAGCTTTTAGGTATTTAATGAAAATATAGGAGAATATGTCATTCTGCTATCAGGAAATAATTGAATTGCTGTGATTGCCAGGAATCTGACACTAGTGGTAATTTTGATTTAAAAGCTAGTGGAAGGTACTTTTCACACTGAAAATCTAAACTACAAATGACATGTAGGCAACATGTAACGTTAGCTGGGAACAGCACCTCAAAAGCTCATAAAATAAGAATCAAAACGACAGGAAACTTTATCATTTGAAGAGCTTCCAGACTTTTGGTGCAGGTAGCTTTATAAATAGGAGTATAGAAAGAAATTGGTCTGACAAAATTGGAAAGCGATCTGACAAAAATCAAGATAATTAGTGCTAACTGCAGTTTTAAGTACTGTAGTTGATTTCACATAGAAGCTCATACAGTGACAAAAATTAAAAGTGCCTGATAGGCAAATATTTTGTTCATATGAAACCCATGAAGAATGCAACATGACCTAATATGTAATGGAACTTGCACAGTGACAATTTGCTCTAAAGGAAAGACTATAATTTCAAATTTTGGAACATAAACTTTAGTCTGTAACCATCGAGAAACACATGATATTTGGTTCTTTTAAATTACACCAGGTAACCAGGAAAGAATGTCATAAAGAAAGGCAAAACTCGTAAATATAGATGTGAGATTTATGGATTCCTCTTAGAAATGTGAATTTTGAAAACCTGATTAATAGTTTTTACAATTAAATTTTGATTCTATGGCAATGCAAATCTACCACTACGTGGTTTTAAGAAAAGATGAATGGTACTTTCTTTTGTTCCTCTTTTTAACTGGGGTTTTATACCAAAGGATGTGGATTGATTTCTGTTTCATAGACCTCTTCTCCTAGGACATTAGGACAGTCAGAGTACAAAATCAGTGACTGCCTTCTTTCACAGGAATCTCTGATCTCTGCACTACTCATTCCAGACAGGAATCATTCCTATGTTCTCTGTCTTTGAGCTTTATCACTTACCTTTTTCTTTAGAAGACCTCGTCCCACTACACCTACATAAATGGTGTACTCTAAACATCTACTCCGCCTGGGGAAAACAAACAAACAAAAAAAACAACTCAAATCTTTGCTTCCTTTATGCATGTATAAAATATAATTTTTGCAAACAAAATTATCTTCACCACTGCAATGCAATCAGTCTTAAAATACAGATGACAGTAGTCTTTTCTGAATTATCAGAGTTCACTCCCCCAAAAATCCCACCCCAATCCCTTCCTTAAAAGCCAGAGGTATTTTGGTGTTATTTAAGTTTTAAATAAAAAATGACACTGCTGTAGAATCACAGAATGATTGAAGTTGAAAGGAACCTCTGGAGGTCAGCTGTTCCAAGTTTCCTCCTCAAGTAGGGCCACCTAGACACAGTTGGCCCACATTGTGTAGAGGCTTGTTCTGTGACCAGCCCCCCATGGAAAGGAATCATGCTGGAGCAGTTTCGTGTAGTTGCTCATCTACTTCTTTTCCACAGCAAGCATGAAGAGAAAAGTTGATATAAAGAGTCTCTAAATAGGATATATTTTTGAATGTTAAAGAACATGTCTAACAAATTTAAAGAACTCAAGGATCCTCTTCTAATTCTTGAGGGCTGTCAGTGTCATCCAAAATAAAAAGTTCCTTAGAAGGAAGGAGTTGTTTTAGATCTTAATGGAGATAGATGAAAGGAAAGAAAAAATCTAAAATTTTGCCTGTATTCTGTTTTTTCTTACCAGATGTCTTAAGACATTAAAACTTCGGTTACAGTTATTAAAACTTTCCTCAAAATAAATATGTGATAGGGATCATAATATTTTGTATTATATTTTAAATCAATGTCATTTCAAACAATTACTATGATAAACCTTAAAAATTTCATTTCTTTGCAAAATACTAGTTGAATTTCAAATCTTATATAGGCTGCACACTGAGTACAGGGCAAAAAGTCAAATTTTTAACATTTTTAATCTTGGCTCTTAAAGTTAGTTTCTCTGCAGTTTATGGAAAGTTACTTAGAGTCTCTGACTTGATAGATTTATATTTTGCTATTAACATATAAGTTTCTTCTTCTGAATATTAAGTACCCAACACCTATAGACCATTTTAAGACTATAGGATATGCTATATTTCTGTTAACTGGTAAATCCACCTTTGCATTATGTAGTATGATACCCAGATTTGTAACTTACATTTGCAGACATGAAGCAGAAATATAAAATTTCCACTAAAAAGTGAAATTAGGAGTTTAGCTAACCTATTGATCTCTCCAAATGATATTAAAAATCTGTAGACTCACTACAGAAAATATCCTTTATTAAATGCAAAGATTTTTTTCTGCTCTGAACAAACAGATGTTTACAACTTCCATATGCCTCAGCTCTGTGCAACTCATCACAGAACCTTCTCCAGACTCTGGGTTCTAAATATGAGAAGCATATGACTTCTCTGCTGATCAGGGAAACCATCTTGCCATTGGTTTTGTAGTGCTCAACGCTAGTTCATACCTACCTCAAATAAGAAAAGCATCTATACTTTCCTTAAATTCCTCCCTGATTTAAAATATGCAGATTTCTCTTCTTGAAGATAGCACTGACTATGTTTAAGAAATTCAATATAATTTTTTTCTAGAAAAGAAACAGACAATAAGCAATTTAAAGGGCAAAATTTTGTTGACCCATTCTTCATCTCTTATTACTTTTTAATGAATCCCTGCAAGAGCTTGATCCTAAACTATTGAAGTTAATGGAAATATTACCTTTAATGGCTGTAGTAGAAATGGATAATAAGTCTGAGGGAGCAAAGTGTTCTTCTTTAAAATGTTTTGGTGAGTAAAATAGAATCTTGAATCAGTTTTCTTTTGACCAACATTATTTGTTATGATGCACAATTATGACATTTTCCCGTACAATTATGTGGAAAGCTAAAGATATTAACAGGAACAGGGAGGTTATATTCAAGATTAAAGTCTACATTGGCAGCGATGTTTTGCTGAGTTGTTTTAAGTCAAACCCTGTGCACAAAACAAGCACAAATAAATTCACATCCATTGATGCCCAAGACGGACCATCAGTCTAGCAATACAGAAACTTCAAGGCATTACTTTTGGGCACGAGATGAATAGACATAACTCAGGACAGAAGTGTATTGACAAGACACTGAAAATACTTTCCAACAAAAAGCTTAGGAAATATCGGCTTGTTTCTGTCAGCACTCTCATTTCTAGGTATCTCAGAATTACAGCATTCAGAATTTCTCAGAATCAGAAAAATGTTAGATGAAAAATGACATGGGGAGGTCCTCTTTTAGTTGAAAGAGACCTATTGCCGGTGACAGACTAGCTGAGCTACAGCTTTGGTTAGATGAGTCTTGAAAAGCTCCAGGGGCTGATTCTCCCATCTGTCAGGACAACAATTTCTACTTCATTACCCACTTGGTGTTGAGCTTTTTCCTAATGTCCACTTTGTAACTCCCAAGCAATCATTTGTGGTTACTGTCTCTTGCCTGCTACTATTGGGAAAAGTTTTGACCCATCATTACTGTAACAACTTTTTAGGTAAGTGTAAGCAACTGTTAGGATAAGAGGGCTGGTCTCCTTTAGTCTGACAGAGAGGTGAGAGGCTACAGGGTGATCTGTCTCCATCACACATGTGCTGTAGGTTCTTAAATATCTTGCTATTCTTCCACATGATTCCTTCTAGTTTCTGTTTCTCTTCAACTGGTCTCCTGCTACTGACAGTATTATTCCCATTTCAGCCTCACTGCCAGTGACTGAAGGACAATAACCACAGCCCTACTGTGCAAACCACAGCCCTACCAAACGAAAGCAGCCTGTGGTTTGTGTCATTTTCCATGAGAGCACATTGTTGGTTCATATTTAGTCTGGCATCCATAAAAACCACCCCTGAATACCAACACCAGTAGCAGTACTCAGCCTATGGATTCATAGCCTATTCTGAAGCATGGTACAAAACTTCCCACACGTTCCCTTTTCAAACTGTATGAGGTTTCTTTTGTCCTGGTCCTTTTGTTTATAGAGGCCACTCAATTTTTCTTGAGGAATAACTATATTGTCCCTTTCAAATTATACCCAGTTAAAGGATCATAGACTAAGTAGAGGAAGATAAGGAAGTTTTTCAGTTTAACTGCACAGCTGAAACATCTTTAGGGATTTAACTAAGGACTAATTTTCAAAAGATAAATATCATTTGTATTCTGCTGTTAAAATTTCCACAGATTTTTTAGCTTTCTCTATTAACTACTTAAAGCCTTTGAAGAGTGCTCAGCACAAGACCTTTGGAAAGTCCTATTAGCACCTTCTGGAATTTTGAACTCCATTTTTTCCTTTTAAGACTGACTGCAAAAGTGCTTACTCTCAAAGTCCAGTTGGGAGTTGTGAATCTGAGTAACTCAAACAGTTGCAGAGGGTATATGAGATAAAGTGGTTGTAAAATCAATGAAAATAAAGGACAGTACATTTGTAAAGAATATAACTGGAGCAACTGACAATACAAGAAAGTACAGGAGAGTATTCTATTACAAAATAAAAAATGAAACCCATGGATCTAGGCTTTGTAATTCAGACTATTAAGTGTTCAAAGGAAACAGAGTGTTTAAATGGAAATGAGGTGACTCAGAGTCTTTGACTTGATTTAACTTGCTCTACTAAAGCTAGAGAGAAAAATAAGACCACATTTCAGTGAAAGGGAATATGCCAATTTGAAACCAAGAACATCTAGTAAAACTTCCTGAAAGAAAAATCTATCAGACTGCAGGGAAAAAAAACCAAAAAACCTCCCAAAGGTAATAAATGCCAGAAACCCCAGCACATGGAACATTTTAACTGATCTTAAACTGATCAAATCATTTGTGAATGAACAATAAGGATCAATCCCAAATGGTCAAAGAGGCAGACAAAATAACCTAATAGGTCTTTTCTTTAACTTCTGTGAATTTATGGCAAATTAAATAAGCATTGGGATATGGTGCCAGCACTGAGGAAATAGCATGCAAGGGAAAGACACTAACCATTCAAAGAGAGAATGGAGAAAAGAATATGCTAGCTAGTTTTTAAATATAAAGTTTTGACAATTAACATGGGCCAAGCTCATTTTAGGAGAAAATAGCAGTGAATATTCATATCAGGAATGGGCAGAGATGGGAGGAACATTTTCAAAAGCGTGATGCACTTTCATTAGAGGAATGGCACATTGCTACGGAATTTGTATGAGGTGGATATATTTAGACTAGATAAAATGTTACTTTATGGGAAGTAGAGCTTAAAAAAGTTTTGCAAACAGCATTTGTTTTTTTCATGTGAAAACGAAATCTATGATGCACTGATGTTTAAATTCATATATAATTTCTTTGAAGTATCCTGACTTAACTTTCATGAGATAATAACTACCAGGTAAAAAGAATACTCTGTGCTATTTTATTAAAGATAGATTTAAGCCCAAAGCTCTGGAAAATATTTAAGCAACAGTAGGAAGCAAAGGAAGCAAAAAGGAAAGATTAAGTTTTGCAAGATCATTTTCTCTACTCCAGGCAGTAGGACAAAGAAGGACTGCAATTTCCAAATGTGTAACTTCAGAATGTTCTGAATGCAAGAATCTTTCTTTCACTACAGACCAATTGTTTTTCAGTCCTGAACTTTTGTGCCAGTAGCTTATATCTCAAGTTTCATGATTAAACAAAAAATATATTAGCTAACAGTGAGGTTTAGAATATGCATAAAATTCTCCACAGGAGAATATGCATAAAAAATACAGGGTTTTTTTTCAGCTAATTTTAAAAAATTTGTTTTGGGTAGGGATTTTGTGTAGATTTGTTTATTTGGTTGGCTGGTCTGTTTCATTTTTAATTTTCCTGGCTATATTTTGCTCACAATAAGGAATATTGCAAAGTAATCATTGACGAGGCTGTCACTGTTTCATATGCACTAGCCAGCAGATTATTTTAGTTTCAAAATTCATAATCTGTTTCAGTAGTTCCATAAAATTCAGGATATTAAAAAGAAATCTTAGCAAATATTGACACTGCTGTTTTCTGCTGCCTTGGGAAACAAGAGACACTGATTCTACAGAAACATATCTAAATTTATTAAATAATCCAAATAAAGAATTTATAAAGTACTGCAGCGACTACAAAGAAGTATTACTGTCAACTCTCTTTGGAATTCAATACTTGTGCCCAGCTTGTAACCAACAAAGAACATATTTAAAATTTTAACTTCATGTTTTGATGCTATGTCATGGTTTGCTGCACATTTGATAGGCTGAACAACAGTCAGGTTATTAAATGTCATATGTCACAAATGTGAAGGCATCAGAAAAACAAGTTCTGTATCTGCTTTCTCCAAAATATATAATCCATTCAAGAAAGTATTTGAAATCAGCCATAAACAGTTTATACCCCTGAGAAAAAGCAGAGGATTTTGAGACTGTGTGGACATCCACTGCAGAAAACACTTTGAAAGATTTACACAGAAATGTAAATTGTGAATAATAGGGCATTCAAAATTATACTGCTGAAGCTTTCTTGCATATAGCTCTGATCCTGCATTTCTATTTCCTCATCGCACGTCCTGTTCTGTTCTGTTGCTTACTTGCAAGACAATCTATCACTCACAGTTTTTTTAGGACAAAGTAAGGTCTTCTTAATACTAAAAGGATACAGCATAAAGTGGAACAGCAGAAATTTCCTATTTGGACATGTCTTTTAAATGAGTCTTACAGTGGAATCAGTACTTCTTGGCAGTACAGAGTGACACAGTCGCAGAGCTGCACAATAAATAGAATGTACCCACATGGTTAATTGAAAAGTGGTGTGTATGTTGATACTATTTTATTGCAAAAATTACTGATTAGAAACCTAAATCAAGTCTGAAGAAACATTTAGAATTTCTGTTTATTTATGGACCTTATGTTTAGAGTAACAGTCTAGCAATGCATGATACAGCAGCAATTTCTGTACTATGCAGTTTTTGGCTTACTTTCCTCGGTAATGACATAATACGTTCTTAAATTACAGTATCTGCTTCTCAAATGAGAGCTCTGCTTCTTCCCCACATGTCTGAGCAATACAGAACTTAGGTTTCTTTCTTGTCCAAAGTCACAGCAGATGTGCTGTTGTTTTAACTGAAGTGACAAAAATAAAATGATCTAAACTGCTTTAATTTCTTCACTCTCTCCCTTTTGTCGCTACACTTCAGAAGTGAATTTACAAAGTACTGCACTGCATTTTTAATGTACACTTCAAATTCTGTGTAGTTGTTCAGCTAAAACCTTTCCAGGTTCTTTTAAGAGAGATTGTGTCTCAAGGTGCATGTGAATGTCTAATGTTTTCTCTATATGACATCTTCTAGAAATTGTACAATGGGGATTACCAAACCAGTATTCTTTAGCTTTCATCTTGTAATTAAAACACATGCTCCAAGATTTCACCGAAGAGTCAATAAAGGTGTTGATTTAAATGCCTAAAACCTCTCAAAATGTGCCTGAAACATTATTCACTTCATTAGCCTGATTTATTTTAGTGCTGTAACCATGTACGAATAGAGACCAGGTAAAAAGACAGATTGTACATAATCACCCTTTCACTAGTGACTCTGCATAAATCTGCAAGTGAATATCATTACTTGGCAACTAGCAGAGACTGGACAATCTGGTGAATTTCTTCATTATATTTTTACAGTGCATTCTATTAATAAGGTTCTTTGAGAGCCTTCCCAACAAAAAAACCCTCCTATGTACCAGTGATATTTCCAGCACAGCAGCTCTACCTCTCTTCTCATGCAGAATTCTTGCTGAGGAGAAAGGAAATAAGCTAAAGACAATGAGAGATGCAAGCACCTCTGCAGTTTTCTGAAAATTCAAAGCACCTTTATGCAATCCATTTGTATATTCAGGAATGTGCCTAACACAGGGAGTTTGAATAGTACGATGTCTATGTCTTCAGCCCCTGCATGTCTATAAAAATGACTAGATCATGAGAAAAATTATCTTCAAATGATAAGTTAATTCAGGTAAAATTTCTTCTCTGTAGAGTGGTCATTTTCTCCTATTTACCTAAAAAGTAAAATATTGCAAGTTCTGTAGTATATTCCAGCAGCTGTAAGAACTAAGGGGTTTTCAAAGACTTTTAGTGGCAGATAACCCTTCAAAATTTACTCTTCAAATCACTCTGCAAAATTAGTTCTTCAAAGTCAACTATTATTGTTTCTAAATTTTATAAATTATATTCATGTAGTGAACTGTCTAATAAAACTCTATTTATTTTTAGGTTTAGTCTTATGTGTCATTAGTGGTATTGTTTAAAGAACTCCTTCTCAATACCAGTGTGAGTAGAATACCAATTACTGAAACCTACATGACAAAAATATTTTTGAGGAATGAAGTTGTCTCTGTATTCTAGAGGGCAGTGGGAGTTGCTCCAGGATAAAATACTGAATAAGAAGAAATCCTGAAACATAAGATACCAGTAATTCTCAAAGTAAATCCAAACCAGAAACTTCTTCGTCCTGTCAGATAGGGAAATAAACTCTTTCATCACCTACTCTGAGAAAAAATACTGATATTTAAATTTGGGGATATTATTTAAAAAAATTAAAAAATAAGGCATTTTGTTAACTTTGACGTTTTTGAAGAGATGCTTTGAGGATTAGAGATGTTTTACAGTACATCCTGTCTCTTGATAGGCAGTCACTTACAACAATGTAGATACTGCAGCCCTGATTTTTTAGCAGTTTATAACTGCCCAGTATAGTGTAAAATAGTGAGCCAAGCTGTAAAACAGTGAACGGATGGATCCAGTCAGGACTTTTAAGATACTGTTAAATGTCCAATATACCAGGTTTTAAACTTCCTGCAAGCCAACATCTCCCTCAGCATAAACAGAGTAATCAAGTTTCGACCTTGTCAGACTACTAGTGGGCAAGAGGAAACTGTTAACTACTGTATATTCACAAAGCAGGTATACAGTGTCTTACAAGACCTATCTGCCTTTAAATTTGAGCCTCATGCATTTATCTGATTTATCCATTCGTCTGTTTGCTGTGTCACCCTGTCCTTCATTAGCTCGTGTCATCAACAGATTAAATACAGTTATTTGACTATGAATAAATTGGGTGTTAACCTCCTCCCACAGTGAAATACTCTGGAAAAGTTGTCGCAGAAAGTAATCCCTAAAGTGACCTTAAGCTCTTCCTTCTTGTTAATTTTAATTAACTAACATGCCAATCAGATTTTTAGTGCAATCTTTTTCCTAGTCATTATCACTAGTTTTGTAGATCTTTATTTTAATCTATGTATTGGTTCCTCTGCCCAGCTGCCTCTGAGTGTGTGGATGTGCATTTTCATATTGGGTTACTCAGGCAATTTGCTAAATTGTGGAAGATCAACAATGCCATCTGCAGGTATAAGATAACTCCTGATCTGGAGAAACATTGCTTTAGATTCTTTGTTTTTCTACCTTAGATTAGGCTATTTTTTGCTAGACGGAAGTTAAAGATGACCAAAAGGTAGTGTGTGTAGGTTCGTTTTGCCAAACAGCACCTAGGAAGAAAGATTTTGGCTTTGATCATATTATACATATTATTAATGTATACAAAAGATTGAATGGAGGGGGTTTTTAGCCTTATTCAAGCTGCTCAAAGATATTCAACCTGTGAAATGGAACTGTAAAACCTGTTAAAAGGATATCTATCCAGCTTCCTAATATTCTTGGGGTTCCAGCAAGTTTGTGAATAGAGCCAGGACTGCTTTTCTCATTATCTGTCACATTCTCTTATTTTCAAGTGGAACTAGTAGCAAACCCTAGAAGGATGTATATGCTATGGTTACTCCCTGTTTCTTGTATTTTCTTTTTTTTTCCTGACCTCTCTTCCATACAGAATTTCAGGCATAGGGGGTGAGATATAAGTGTCACAGAGAACAATAAGTGATGTGACAGACTGACTGGATTACTGGTAATGTAGAATTCAGAGCATTTCATCTGTTTCAATGTCTTCTGTTAGTAAAACAGACAAAGATTCACAATGAAGTAAATTTACAAACTGTGAGGAAATATGTACAGTAGTCTTATAAGTGATGAGCTTCCTATAAATTTCCTATGAAATAAACTAACTTCTACCATCATTAAAGTGAAAGAAAATAATCAGTTTTATTTTTTAAAAAATTATCTTTTTTTTTTTCCTCCCCTCATCTAGGTCGGCACATTATTAGAAGGAAGAAAAACTTATGGTCAGAGACTAGAAACTTCTGAATATTATTCTTGTTCTTTAGCTGCATCAGTGGGTCTGAGGAAAAGCAAAGGTTTTTGTGCTCACTATCTACATCTGTAAAATTAGAATCTAATGCTTACCTCTCACAAGGGAATTACGAGCTTTTGATTAGATAATGCTAGTAAGCTGTTCTGAGTCTGTAAGTAGCAAAAAAACATTCCTAAAACAGTGCTCAGTTATAAATACGCTTCTTAGAGAACGTAAAATTAGAAGTCCTTCAGAAAAATTCTAAGATCAAGTATTTTCATGAGTGAAAGTAATTTAGTCTTCTCAGTAAGCCAAATCAACTTAAAATATTTGGTTCAGAAAGGAGACATTTAACTTCATGCAGTCTATTCAGGAATCTGTTCAAAATCTAAAAAAGGCAATTCACATTGCCTTTTTTTTTATTTTCCCTCACAGTTTTTTAATATTAAGTTGAAATTTCATTGTGGGTGATTTATTTCAAGTTCCCCCAAAAATTAACTTTGCATAACATCATAAAATTAATAATTTTGGAATTATTAAGAATGGATATTTTGCATGAGAAAGATTTTAAAAAGAAGAAAAGAGTCTGAAAATGTTTGACAACTCTATTTAAATGTGTTTTGTGATACAAGAAAATATTTCAGGGTTATCAAATAAACATAGATAAGTATACTGAAAATCATAAGCTGCTTTTTCTGGCTTCAACAAACTGCAGTAGATTTTAAAATATTTGCAATATATTTCTTGGCTACTGATGAATTTATATAAATGTACTCTTATTCTTAATTTGGCGTCTCCATTTTTAGAGGCCATCACCTGTAGCTGATGGCCAGATGCACTTGTAAGCAGCTTTGCCCCACAGCACGACAGCGCATAATTTTTTATAACACCATCTTTCCTGTGTCTGTATGTCTCCCTCTCCCCTTCCCCCTTCTCCCCCCCCCACCTCCCCCAGTCTTTTGTATTTAGTGAATTTAGCTTGGATTACATCCTGAAATAGATTTTACAAGTGTCTAATGAACTGGCTGCATGATAACAACTCTGTTGACCTTGTAAGCATAAATGTGAAATTCAGTGCTGCACCTCTAACAGGCATGAATGAACCAGCAGATGCAGCAGAAGTGTGAAGAGGTTGATTAGCTCAAAGGTACCTTTGAGACCACCAAAAACAAACTGCTGTAAAGGACAATTAGCATTGCAATGTCTTTCCTGAATTTTCCTATGGATCGGAAGATCGCACTGAATCCAAATAACGCTTTGTATCCCAAGACATTCCACGTCTGTGAGGAAGTGCTTTTTATATGTCTTCTGCATCCCACCTACTGAGAAAATCCTTCATCACTAAGCTAAGTTTTGAAGTCTTTTTACATCTTTTCCAAATTACTATATCACAAAATGTACCACCTGTGCACAGAAAAGGAAAGGGAAATAATAGATTACCTTTCCTTTCCCTGGTTCTGATTAAAAGTAAATTAGACAGAAAATTGTTTAAATGTAAGTTTTTTCTGTGCCCCTGTGGGTCTATACAACACAGAAGTAAATATAGAGAAGTTTCTTAATATGTCTCTATTTTAGTAATACCTATAGTTAAGATAGTTTAAAATTGTGTTTGTGACCTTCACATAAATGCTGTTGCTCGGAAAAGCTAAAAGGTGCTTGCATTGCCAGATGATTTGTTTGAGGTGCTATGATTGAGATAAAATACAAGTGAGACAGATGCAATTTTAGGAGCTTATCAAAATTTCTTTGAGCTGATTTACATTTTGCCAGTGTTAATATCTGGCATCCTGCCTTGGGGTTTAAAACCTCAGGTTAAAGCAACATTTTGAAGATAATTTAAACCACTTTTTTTCTTTGCTTCTTATAAATTAATCCTCTCAACCCTCCCCTGCAACCAACATATTTTCTTGTACATATCTTGGAATATTGCCCTCCTTGGATGCACCAGTATTGCTGAATACCTCAACCAGCTTTGTGAGAGATCAGTGCACAGTAGGGTGCTTCTCATGTTCCTAAGGATGAAATATACATAAAAACTGAAATCCAGTATTTGAGAATAATAGTTTGACTATCCCATTATAGATAACATACTCTGAATTCTACCTTTGAAGGAGTTATATTCCAGTTGGATAATAACTCAGCTATAGTTCATTTTAGTAAAAGTTTGACTCACTTAATTACCTACCACTTGGTAATATCTTTCGTCTTAACAAGGAATCCTCATGGCAATTGTTGTCATAGGAAAGACTATTATTCCACAGTTAGATTAAAAATATAAAAAAATTATTCATTCTAATCTGATTTCAAAATTCTCTTTAAATCTTAACTCTAGTTCCTATATATTTCTCCTGGATGTATAATTATCCATTTGGAGGGAAAATGAGAAAGATTAAACAAGACTTGGCTCAATACCTGTCTTAACCTACTTAACTGACAATTACAAAGATAAGCTTCATGCTGCACGTAGCATTTTTCACTTTAAGAGATATAAGGGTTATTATTAGTGTCATTATTATTAACTGTAGCCACTAGATACTATCATTATTTTACTATCTTGTCATCTTCATGGATTTATACCTATAAAGCTTTATTGGCTCCTCCCTCCCTCCCTCCCTTAACTGCAGCACTCTAAAGGCAAGAGTGAGCCTACCTACAATTCTGGGTTAATAAGCCAGGACTTTAGCACTTAAAATAGCATTGCAGAAAGCCTCATTATCTTCTACATACTATTCCTTCATACTGCCAATCTTCCTCAATCAATCTGAAAAAAATGTGATTTCTAGCTGAATTTTTTCAAAGCCGTTTTCAGGTTGTTAAAAGAAAGGGCATCGTTTCTCACAGGGATTATACTCCTTCGTTCCTTGCGTGTTCAACTCACCCTTGTCTGCAATGGGCCCAGATCTACTAAACCAAGCTGGATGGAGCGTATTGATGCTAATAGGGTATTATTTGTCACAGAAAGAATTTTACCTGTATGCAAGCAGTAGAAAACAGAAAGGCAGAAAGCTTCTAACCCACTTGTGTTGCAAACTCTGCTTTTATGCAGATCCTGGAAAAAAACCAAACTCTATATAAATAAGCACACATTGTCTCATTTGATATCATATTAATGTTTCAACTAACTGAATATGTAGGAAACCAGATTGTCTCAGTCTTGTGTTTTTTTGCTTTAACTCCTATGTCAAACAGAAGGCCTGGTTTCCTGTTAACTTCCTTGAATATGTTGTAAGATAGCAAAGCACTGCAAGTCAGAGGGAATCAGCCATGAAGCAGAGCTAGACCTAAACACAATTATTATTATCTGAAGGAAAGAAGAGAAGTTCATAAGCGTTTCTTTCACCTTTTCTTCTCTTTTGTTTTGTTTGTTTGCTGTCACGAAATAGCTGGGGAAAGGGAGGAACACTTTTCAGCAATGCTTCTACACTTGTTTTACAGCTAGTGAAAAACAGTCATTTTGTTTTACAGTAAAACTGCTTTGCACTTTGCAGAAACAAAATGCATGAATCACAGCAGATGAAGGAGATGCTGATTAAAGCATAAATTTTGCTTAGTGTAACATTTTTTTCTTTCCAGACGGGTTCTTATCTATGTCATCATCAAACTCTGACTCATATTGAAAAAGCTTGGAAGAAAAGTGTATTTTTGTGGGTGTCAACATCTAGAGTAAAGCACATAATAAAACATAATTCCAAAAGGCAAGGAAAACACATAGTCTTTTGTCCACAGGGTACCAGATTCCGCAGATCTCTCTCATGAAACCCCAACTGACCATATCGTATGGTTACAAAAGCTGTAGAAGCCTGATATTTCAGAGAGATCTACTATGCACGAAGAGTTCATCTGTGAAAAGACAGTAATTCTAGAGTGTCCCAGATGCATTGATTTCACTGTGAATGCACAGAATGATTACCATGTCAGTATGGTTTGACTATTATTCATCAGAGTTTGTAAATATGATAAAGAATTAGTCTGTACACACACTATACTTAACTGCCTAGGATTTCTGGGCACTGGTCTTTCACAGGGTAAAAGAGAGGAACAAAAGGGAAACAAATTTCCTTAAATAAGTCCATGTATCTGTTTACCTAAAATTCTGTTAGGAATTCACTGATCAGACACAGATTTTGACATCTGAGGGAGTACCTCAGGTTACTTTTACACCTGTTAGGTAAAACAGACACCACTAAAGCACAAAATGTATTATTTTAAAGAAGACATCTAAAATACACTGGTTGAATTGAACTGGAAAAAAAAACAAACCAATCCAACAAACAACCTCCCCTCTCAATAAAACAGCAACAAGAAATCCCAAAGCATGATTCAAAATTACTCCTTAGTCTTCAAATACTTAGTGCCTTACAGGTTTTGAATGGTCATGCACTGTCCATTGCCTAAAATGATAAATGTTCATGTTTATACTCCTTACAATTAGCAAACATGCTAGGTAATTTTCCATAGTTATAACCTGTTACAGATTCAGTCATCAGTCTCAGGTAACATGGAGCACGAGTTTAATATAGTAAGAACATATTTACTTTTTTTTTTTTTTGAGGAATAGTAACAAATAGGGGAGCAAGCATCACAAAAGATTTTAATGCTTCAGTATCTTGTATTCTGTAATATTATTTCAAATCTCTTAATTACTTTCATCAGGCATGTATTTTGTACATTAGTAGAACACTTTGTTTTGGTTTGCTTCAATATAAATCACATTTCTTATTCTTATAAAATATCTGGTATTTTTCTACGCTTGTATGTCAGACAAAAAGCTATTTTTGATTTTTCTGAAGTAGTCAATTTGCTTGTTGCTAAAAGCTAACAAGATAATCAATCCAGAAGTCCCACAGGAGAATTTTGGAACTGAGCATCAAGATTATCACTGTAAAACTAGAGGTGAAGCTTTACCCTGAACTACAGGCAACCACATTTTCATCAGAGAGCTTACACTCATGCACTCAGCAGCAGGGACTGTAAGAACACTTGACTTTCTAAATGTCACAGTTTAAATCCAACAATGAATTTCAGATTGTGTGACACTTGATACTGCAGTGCCAGAAAGTTAAGCACCAAGATTCACCACCCTGACTTTCTAATTCCTTCTGCTGAAAGTAGATATAGAGGTTCAAGGTGGGTGTGATGCAGCTAATTTAGTGGTTTAGGTAAGTGGTCCCTACTTCTAACATACCTGCTCATCTTTCTTGTGACTCACAAAGCAAAGCTAATAAAAGAGGAAGAGTATGAGCAACATTCATGTTGCCCTGAGAAATACAATACACTCAGCTCTACTGAACAGACACCTTGTTTAGTGACTTTCCTGAGGGGAAGAGGAGGTGGAGGCATTGTTCTCTCTGGTGGCCAGAGAGTACCCAAGGGAATGGCCTGAAGTTGTGTGAGGGGAGGTTTATGTTGGATATCAGGAAAAGGTTTCTCACCCAGAGAGTGGTGGGCACTGGAACAGGCTCCCCAGGGAAGTGGTTACAACACCATCCTGACAGAGCTCAAGAAGCATTTGGACAATGCTCTCAGGCACATGGTGTGACTCTTGGGGATGGTGCTGTGCAGGGCAAGGAGTTGAACTTCAATGATCTTTGTGGGTCCCTTCCAAACCATAATTCTATAATAATTCTATTGTATTATTTATTTTTGTGGGAGGGGGAAGGGTTGGCAATATTTCGAAAGTATTTTGGAAGGTGGAACAAAGGGAAGGAACTTTGAAAGTTTAATATAATTTGACAAATTTAAAAACTTCAATCAGTCTCCTGAATTCAGGCAGATAAATTCCATTTCACATACCTGACTCGAATGGGAGATGAAAACTTCTCTGTGTGACCTGTAAATGTTATCACAAACAGTAACAGTATTTGACAAATGTTTTAATCACTACAGTGTAGATCAACACATTTTTCTTTGCTGTAATAAAGTGTCTCTTCTTAGAAAGCATATGGATTTATATTTTTCCAAATTTATATAAAATCTCATGTACGTGCTAACCTTGTTTTACACTAAAAAAAGCTGAAATGTTTCACAAGACAAATATCCCTACTTTCCTAAGAGGTCACATGTTATTTTCAAGCGTTTAGTAAATTACAGTTTCTTGGGTCTTTTGGGACAGCTGTCATGTTTAAACACAGGTTTAGCCTCCCTTCCACCAAAAAAAATACACAAGAGAATCAATATCAAAAGCCAGTCCATTACAAAAAGTCTTATATGAAACCTAGTAACAGATTTTCTAAGGTGACAATTGGTACAGCAACTGTATACACATCTCAAAGAGCACCTATGCCAAATTATGACTGCGTCATAATGTATGTTACATGGAAAAGGAAAACACTCTTTCTGGAAAAGGCAATTTCAATAATTAAAACATGAACTCAGCTAGGGCTTCTCACATTTGTTGTTTCAATCCTTGGGCCATTTAGCAACAGCTAGTGAAACTGCCAATATGTCATTATTGGAACTGAGCACTGGTGCAGCCTTCTGTGTGAGGTTGCTCCAGCCCTTCGACCATCCCCATGGCCCTCCTCTGGACCTGCTCAGGTATGTCCAGGTTCTTCTTTTGTTGAAGGCCCCAGACCTGGACCCAGTTTTCCAGGTGAGGTCTCATATAAGGGCAGAATAGAAGGGAACAATCATCTCCTTTTATCTGCTGGTCGTGTTGCTTTTGATGGAGCCCAGGATATAGTTTGCTTTCTGGGCTTCATTGAACTTCCAGAAATTAAATTAAGTTAAATTATTTCATAGAATCACTCAGTGATTTGGCTCAGAAGGGATCTTAAAGGTCATCTGGTTTCAACCCCCTTGCAATGGGCAGGGATACCTTCCTTCAGACCAGATGGCTCAAAGCCCCATCCAACCTGGTCATTGTTAATTTATTTTCAAAAGTCTAAAAAGAATATGCTATAAAGATTAAGCAGTTTTTGTTGGGTATTTTTCTTTTTTTTTTTTTAAATTCCAGAACCATTAAATTAAAATATATCTGTTTTTTTATCATCAAACCTTCTAATAAAACTGACAACTACATTCTTGTTTTATTTTGCTAATGACATTATTATTATTAATTTTACGGACTGAAATTCTTAAGCTCCATCCATTAGTACTTCCTCTTTTTTTTCTTTTTAGTTCTTGACTCAAACTCTAGTCAAGAAATAAACTTGACTAGATCTCAAGCTGCCTTGCATCAGTATTAAACTTTCTTTCTCTTATGTAGTCACATTGAGGGATAGGTGCATTTCTCCAATAATACAATGCAAGTGACATCTCTTTGTAAATTACACTTTGCATTTCAAGCAATTTCCTCATACTTCAAAGTCATCTGCAGTTAGTGCATACTGGGACTTCCGCATATATTTGTGTTTATTCATTAAAGAACTAGGATTTCACTTAAAATCCAATGTGACCTGTGCAAATTCCACCTGAAGCAGTTTAGTATAATTTTGTCTTTCCTTGAAGGGTATCTTTTGTACTGGAAAATAATAATATTAATAAATAATAATTAATAGATGTTTGTCACCCAATTTATTTTACAAAAAACTTTAATGCAATTTTTTAAATAAATGGCTATAGGTTATATTAATACGGCTTGCATATATATGAGAATTGATTCTTTCTTACCAAAACTGAACCATTTAAACTTTTAGAAAAATATACAAATACGTATAAATGCATATGTACAGAGAGCACAGGAACATATGAGAAGAGTATGAATAATTTTTTTTTTTTCTGTAAAGTACCATGATGCAGAAGGGAATGTATAAACATAACAGAAATTGATTTTATATAGCTGCTTCCTGAATAAATTTAAGCATATTTTTCATAGTCTTCCACTTTGTTAAGAAACTAAAAGTCAAATAAGTTTAATAAAAAATATTGTAGGGAATATTTCATGTAGCATCTAACTAGAAATAAAAATATCATTGAATAGGAGAAGAAATCACAGAATTATGCATGTTTCACTAAACCATCCATAGAAGTAGCAATATTTTTAGAGAATGTCTAGAAGTATTAAATGACCTTCACTTGATTTGAGGTTTTAAACTCACACCATGGCAAGACATTTGCCTTGGTACAATTACATTATGAACTATATCTGGATTATATTCACTTTCTTTGCTTTTCATTATTCTCTTGCACAGAACCTCTAGCTTTCATTATGTGGATTCCAGATAAATCCAAGGTCAAATTTACATTATAAAAGCTTTACTGAAAGGTTATGTAGCTATGTAATATTTCGCCACATATCTTTTGAATCTGTTTGAAATCCAAAAGGAGTCGTGAAGTATGGCAAAGAGATAAGATGTATTTCAGGCATTTGTTTTCAAATTTGGATGTAAACAGAAATTCAAAAGAAAAAGATCCACATGGAAGGCAGGATATCTGAAAAAAAGGTTTACTACTTAATCTCTTAATATTGCAAAGATTTTAATCAGCATAATATATGACTTACAAAATCTTTTTAAACTTCAGTAGTCCAAGCATTTGGCTTTTTAAAACTAGTTCAACATGGAAGGCTATTTTTAGGGCTCTATCCTTCCAAATTTTCCTTTTGCTATCAAATGAATTGACATGCATTAGAAAATTCATTACTCTAATTTTTACATTAGAAACGATTAAGTGATGCAGATATTTGTAGTCACTTTCATGTTCAAAAACTAGAATCCTCCCACAAACACCCCTCAGGAATTCATATATAGTGTTTTTTAATGCCTACACATCACTTAAAAGAAATCGAATAGTTAAGAAAATAAATTACAACAAATCAATTTTTGGGTAATTGTTGGTTTATTGATATTCTTTCACAATCAGATCAGTTATTAGTCTTCTTCTACTTAGATCTTTGTTCAGAACTACTAGTTGAGTATTTAGAAACAATCATATGAGAAATAAACAGGAAAGAAACAACAGTTTTGGACAACACCCTCTTATGTAAATGTAGTGGAATGCTTACTAGACTTACAAAACTGACAAAGACTGACATAGAACATCAAAGGAAAGGTTCAAAGTGTTTGACTTTCAGAATTAATTTTCAGTCCTTTGACTTTAAATCAGGTTAAACACATTGATCTTACAGTATTTATTTAAAATATTCATGTTAATTTCTACCTATTTTTCCTTCATTTTAGTATCTGTCATCTGTTGGAGATTGAATGTGAAAATAACAGTGGTATGCCATCTCTTTTGACTACAAAGTGAAAAATTAATGTATCTGACAATGGTGCTAAATACTAACTTGCAAACCTACTAGCAGGGATTTCTGGCAATGCTTGACTGAGCAATGGTTTTACAATTTATTATTAACAAATTTTATGCACTGTAGAAATGAGCTTTCATTATCAAAGCAATTTTTTGTGTATTAACAGCACAGAAAGACAAGGTTGCATCTCAACCAGACTGCTGTGTGACCTCTTGCAAATCAAGTCACTCCTCCACAACACATATCATTAGTAAAAGAGGGATAATAATAACTCCCTTCTTTTCACAACTGCTGCAGATTGTATAGGATTCTTTTTTTGTGTCTTCACTGCTGCAAAATTCATTTTCCTTTCCTTTCCTTTCCTTTCCTTTCCTTTCCTTTCCTTTCCTTTCCTTTCCTTTCCTTTCCTTTCCTTTCCTTTCCTTTCCTTTCCTTTCCTTTCCTTTCCTTTCCTTTCCTTTCCTTTCCTTTCCTTTCCTTTCCTTTCCTTTCCTTTCCTTTCCTTTCCTTTCCTTTCCTTTCCTTTCCNCTTTCCTTTCCTTTCCTTTCCTTTCCTTTCCTTTCCTTTCCTTTCCTTTCCTTTCCTTTCCTTTCCTTTCCTTTCCTTTCCTTCCCTTCCCTTCCCTTCTCTTCCCTTTTCCTTTTTCCTTTTTCCTTTTTCCTTTTTCCTTTTTCCTTTCCTGTCCTATTCCTGTGATAAATTGTCATAAGGACACCTAATGAGCTTTGTTAATACAAGACTACCAGGGATGTTTTCTTCAGTGTATTAATATTAAACTTAAATGAGATGCAAGAGACATTTTAAAACTGACAAAAATATATGAAATCCAAGAATATCAAAAAGCATTGACTGACTCTCCTTGTTCACATAAATTTTCCCTCATGTAGTCCTTGGATGCATGCAGTGAGGCTTTCTTGAGTGAGAAAGGAAAAGATTACAAAAGAAAATGCCCTGACATGGGGAATCTTTTTCCAGTGAAAGACTGCAAATATTTTTTTGGTAAGAGATAAATAAGACAAATGATGTTTTATACACTTAGCTTGTGAGAGAGAAGGAAAAATGGCTTAAAGTAATAGAATAGGATGGGGAAAGATAGCAGTACTGATGGATTACAATAGAGTGAGATGAAAAATGCAAGGAATAAAGAGAAAACGGTGAAAAGAGCAGACAATGATGGCATGATTAAAAAATTACCATAGTGGAGCCAGTATAATTTAAAGAAAACATTTCAATTGTAGAATTATTGCAGGAAAGGCAGTGAAAATGGTAAGCACTAGGAGCATTCAGAAAGCAGAAGTGAAGCAACTCTAAAACATGGATTGGAATATGTCTAGAAAGGAAGATGTACATATTACACACATTCAGAAATCATAGCTGAGACCACAAAGAATCACTTAAAGTCATGCAATGTAAGACAATAAAAAAGTCTATCATTTCCATTCTGTTTCTGAACATTTGTTTTCTCAGGCTTTCCTTTTACAGCAAATAACTTAATAAAACAAGCATACTGCAAGTGAAAAATGATGACACAGCTTTAGAAAATAGCTAAATGCTGTGAGATCTGGAAAAAAAAATGAAAGCCAAAACCACTATTTTATCTTCTTGTTTTTCTGAGTGAGGAATAATTTAACAAAATTGGTCCTTGTGCTTTACAAACAAAGAAATTAAAATAGGCTCTGTGGTGTGATGTGTTCCCCCCACCATCTGATATCTATTTCCTTCAACAGGAGTCTCAGTTCTGCTCTCCCACTCTATAAAACTACAAGGTATTCAGCATCTACACTATACATCCAACTTTTATACACATTCAGTTTTCTTAGCTCCTTTCTTGTGTTGGATAAAATTCCTGAAGCAGAAAGCAAATACTATAGAAGTTCATGAGGAAGGATGTGATTGGTATTGTGAATGTCACATCCTCTGTCAGTCTGTGCCCAAACACCTACCAGCTATAACATTGAACACGAGACCCAAAAATGTGAGCTGGGAGACAAGCATGCAAAACCAAAAACAGAATTAAATGGATTGTCCTGGGACCCATGTAGGTCCCAGGAGCACCGAGGTCGGAGGTCAAGTATTTATGTGCTAGAGATTGTGAAAAAATATGAAAAAAAAAGCCTGAAAAGCAATTTTATGCATTATTTAACAAGGAATATTTTAAAAATTCAATAAAAGCAAGACAAAGAAAAGAAAAGAAAAGAAAAGAAAAGAAAAGAAAAGAAAAGAAAAGAAAAGAAAAGAAAAGAAAAGAAAAGAAAAGAAAAGAGAAAAAAGAAAAGAGAAAAAAGAAGAAGGAGAAGGGGAAAGGGAAGGGTTAGGAACAGGGAAAGGAAAGGAAAGGAAAGGAAAGGAAAGGAAAGGAAAGGAAAGGAAAGGAAAGGAAAGGAAAGGAAAGGAAAGGAAAGGAAAGGAAAGGAAAGGAAAGGAAAGGAAAGGAAAGGATAAATCAAACATCTCAATGAAGAAAAGTTTTCTGAAACCACTCACTGGAGAAATGCAATTTTATGTGGTTAACTGAAACTAATTTTGTAGAAAGAGTTGACAATAGATCCAAAATTTTCCAAGCAAGTTTCAGTAATAATAGAAGAAATGTACCACTGGACACAAAAAAATGGCTATTCTTTCACTGGTAAATTGCACTACTGTGTTTTTTGTTGTTTTTTTTTCCAGAAGGTATAGTGACAAATTGCTACTGTGCTGCTGTAAGAATATTTTTTCAATCAATGTAGCAGGTTGAAATAAGTTCATAGAATTAGAAAAGGGCACCTGTACCTCATTGTGATGTTTATGGTATTTGTGCAGTGCTTGCTGCTTTGTTAATGGAGGTTAATGAAAGCTGTTCAGATAACTCAAATGGGATGCATTTCTCAATCCATTTCTGGGAGAATCTCGCTGCTTATACTATGGAATATTTTTGATTGCTATGCATTGTTATTATTAGATTACATTCACTTCATTGTATTTTATTTACAGGCCTTCTACTCACATCAGAAACTGAAGCACAGAAGAGTTTATCTCGGGACTTAATTCAAATGTATTCTGACTCTCTTCTGTTTCCACAGACTTTGGATGATAGAGCTAAAATCAGTTGGCATCTCAGCAAATTAATCCCTTAAAGTTCCTTGTAACAGTATGAAACGTTATAACTCTTGCAGTCAGGCAATCAGCCCCACTGCCCCAAGAACACTGAAGTCTTTGGAGTCCCTTTTAGGGCTTTAAATGGAGAAAGGAGCATCATTTTCCAGGTCTTCAGTAGGTATTTCCAGCAGAATAAGGACCAAAGATTTGTCTCTCAGACCCACAGAATGAAACTCAGATCAAGAAACAGGGAAGAGCTAAAGTGCAGTCAAAATCACAATCCATTTGTTTTCTGTGAAAGACAGTGGGTTTAAGAAAAAAGAGGGGGAATTACATTTTTACTGTTTCTTCTTGTTTCACCACCTGTGGTCTGAGCCTATATATTAAGAATGTGACTCTAATAGGTTTCCTGTGTAGCAGATTTATATGCATGCTTGACATTTCTCATAAAGTAATAAAAAATCCTTTAAATAACCTCCATTAAAATAAAAAATGAATAATAATGATTGCTGTCTTTATTATATTACTTACCCAATATGAAAAAAATAATAAATAAACTCCTCAGGTGAATACTTTTTGCCTTCACTGTAGGTTCTGATAAATATTGCATTAAAATATTACAGTAGACCTAAAATGAGTATCCTAATCATGGAACTTTAATGGTCTCAGTTCATGCTATGTTAGACCTCCCTACTGTGATGAACAGCTCTTATGCTGAAATAATAATCAGCTCCATTAAAATGATGCTAAATAAGTCCCCATTGCAATTATGTTGTCGCAGATGCAAAGGGAGTGTGTGGGATCTAAAAGTCTCAAAAAAAAAATCTTCATGAATATAATTTGTTTGAATCTCATGACTGCACTTTATTGATTTATAATGTAGCATTAAATCAACCCTTTTAACCTGATTAGTCCCTTTCCTCTCAGAGGAGTCCATCCCTTGCTGGAATACATACAAAAATCTCCTCAATATCTAGGTATATGTCTACCATTTAACAAAAAAAAAGAAGCAAAATAATATCCATCATAGCTTTCATTTTTGTTATCACTTGCAAATTTATTGGCTTGCCACTGAAACTCCACTAAAACATGGAGTGGATTTAAACACTGTAAACCAAATGTCCTTCATTGCAAAAGTTTTTGTATTCAAACTGAAATATTTCCCAGAGGCAAGAGGTCTCTAGTGAAAGTAATGTTGTTGACCCATTTTCTGAACCAAGCTTTAGTGACCATCTAGCAATCAAACCTAGCTGATCAGCGCTTCATTACATATATTTCCTTTCTACAGAAAGCTATTCAAACATGTAAAATTGTCTTTCCCTCCCTGCCTCTGAATTTTCTAAGTTCCTCTTCTTAGAAATTCTTTTCTGTTTGCAAAGATTGTCTTGTCTCAAGGTAGGAGTGGTGTCTCTATTGCAACAGCATTCTGTAAAATGTGAGAAAAACCCTTTTTGCTACCTACTTCCAAGAGGATGAAGCAGAATGTGTCTGCTATGAAAAAGCTCGTTATATGATTGCAATTAAGCCCCAGATGACCTTTCCAAGAAGACTGTGGTTGCCAGTGCCTTCTCAGGTGCAAAAATCCCTCTCGGACTGAAACTCTACCTGCTTGAGTATTACTCCATGACTGGTTATCAGTGACCCAATTATAGCTCTCTGGGCTAATACAGACTTTTCAAATGGAGGGCTGAAGTCATTATTGTGCTTGTCATATATCTTCCCCTGCTCAGTCCCAGCTCCAGATTTAAAATATGAATATCTTGAGATTTCAAAGAAACTGAACTACAGTTCCAAAGCACTTCATTGTCTCCTTTGCTGTAATCAGACTCAGATGCCAGAACAGATTTCAAGACCTTAAAGATACAGATCCTAAAACAATATACGTTTGCTACTGTATACAGAAGAGAGTGCAGCTAAGTTTGAAATATAATAGACCCTAAACAATTCAGAAGTGCTAAGCCCTCTCCGTTTCAAATGAGAACAGAATTCGTGGCTGCTCCAGACTTTGCTTTCTTATAGTAAGCCTCAAGAAAAAAAAAACAAATTTCATCCTTGCCACACTTTTTACATCTAGGAGTGCATATGGCAATGTGAAGAGAATTATACAAAACAAGAAAAACAGTCTTGGAGTTCTCTGGTTTTAACTCTTATCTGGAGGTCTTCCTTGAGTGACAAGAGCAATGCATTAATGAGGAGGAAATGAAAACGAAAAAACTGAGGAAGTGAAATACTTGTTTTCCTTCACTAATAGGATTGGCTATTAATAAGAGACAATTAGTAAATGAATGCTTACTACCTCCTTTCACAATCAGCAGCAAACATAAAAAAGGGAGAAACACTGAAGCTAATAATAGAATTGGATGCATAAATAACTGCATCATTCTAGATGAAATCACAGAAGCAAGCAAGAAAGATGGAACTTGTTCCAAGGCAGGTCTGTGCATTGAGATTATTAAGCGCAAAGAGAGTGCAGAAGTTTCCTTTAGTGATTTCCTTTAGTGGACTTTGTATCAAGCGTAACTGTACAAACTGCAGACTTATATAGCCTGAGCTAGTCATCTTAATTTCATTTCAAGTTAATAGAGAAAAAGTATATACTTCCTGAATATAATTAATTTCATGCTAAAATGGGCATCTAAAGTAGATAAAACGTATCCATAAGTGATTTTTTGTCTCTATTGAGCACCAACTACAAAAGGACCAGAGTCCATAGTCACTAGTTCAGATAGAAATGCTTACACTGTGAAAGTTTAAAAGCAGGTCATATGAATTCCTTCTCTAGGGTCTGGGTAAGTGATAGCCATGTTTCAAAAGAAATGAGAAATATACCAATTTCCCGTTATAGATATAATATAAATCTTTGTAGTTATCAAGTGCATATTAAAAATATGTGCAGGCTTCCCCAGAAACCATGACACCATATTAAAGATGGCAGAAAACCAATTATTGAGATGATAAGAAACAACAGAGTTGAAGTTGTTTCTGTAACTTTATTTTGCAACTCTTTTGTGTACATAGACATTCAATACTTGTTTATAATTTTTTTTTTCATAGACTTCATGCTTTACATAGAATACAGAATGGATCTTGAAATTAGTACCAGGGTTATTTACTGCAGAGGAAAATACAGAAATAATCTTAATGTAAATGTTATCCACTTTTTTTACCAAATTTAGTATCAAAAAGCATAGAAAAATAAGTGATTTCCAGAAATTCTTATAATCTGGTGTTGAGTGAAAATAAAACTTTTTCTAAGTAAAAAATATTCAGAGAAATCAGTTATAATTTTGTTCCAAATGTCTTTAAATTTCACAGAATTGTAATATATGAAAAATCAGTCTTGAAACTGGAACAACAGACTCCATTTAACTAAGCTGATCTACTCTTCTAGCAAGTTAAATTGAATGGCACTCAAAAAATGGGGAACAGGTAGCAACTGGCAAAAGCATAAAACAAGCAGCAGCAGCTAGTCACTGTGCCCAAAGTTGCAATTCTCCCTACAGCTGCAGTATCTCTCCAAATAATTCTCTTAATAAAATCGCTCCTCCTAGGACCACCAGAATTTTCCTCTTATTTATTATCCAATACGACGGATCTTATGAAGCATTACTTTAATATCAAGTATTAGGGTTTCTTACAGAGAGTTGTCCAGTGAAAAACAATCAAATATAATCTCTCTAGGAATCTTGAGTTTCACTTGAAGGATCAGTGTAATTAGCTTCTACCGCTGAAAAACAGATTCTGGATGATCTGTCAGGTTCTGCCTCATACATCTTAATAATACTCATTTGACCAGAAAAATATTTCAGCTCTGATGATATTTTATTTTCATCCAGTCTTCAAGGAAGATCTAAGTTTCAAACAGATGGTGCGATAAAATCCCAGCCATCATCATGGCTGCAAGAAGAAAATGATGACTATGCACCTCCAAATAGGAGAGATGTTCTGCAAATCAATACACTGGTATAGTCATAATGTATGTCAAAACAGGAAATTGCCAAAGACAGGCAGAAGAGCCAAACAGGACAGAATTACTTCTGAATCAAATCCACGAAGAAACACAAAACATAAAATATAAATGATCCTGTTTGCTGAAACTTTCTGCTTATGTGCACGTATCTTTCCAAAGAAAAGAAATCACCATCTAGTACTCTGAGGACTCTCAGTGATTCAGCAATGAAAAAATCCTAGAGAAGAACAGGAAAAAAAAACCACCACTGTCCATAAACTTAAGTCAAGGAATGAAACAATACCAATCATTTCCCTGAAATCACTAGAAATATCTCTTGTAGGAAAAGCAGTTTATTATATTTTTCCAAAATACATAAATAATTTTTTTTAATATCTTGACAGAGCTCAGGAGGAAAAACAGCTCTGAAAATAAACAGTGCATCTGGAGGGTCATTGCCTCAGGCATGATTTCTCTGTTTTGTTTCCACCCAGTTGTAAATTAATATTAATTCTTCATGACTTATTACAGTTGTCTTTTTCTCAGAAACAGTATTGATTGACTTGTTTTTTCTTCAAACTGCATTTTTCTCCACATTGCTTTGTACACTTTTACAAATGTGCCTTCATGACAGCCTTAGGCTAGGGTGACACATATGGATCAAACTGGAGACCTTCTATGTTAAAACCTTGAAGTGAAAATCCATGACTTTGCAGTTGAGGACTTTAAGAACCCATTCTCTGTGGATCAGTGGAGAGGGGATCCTATAATACCTATTTTCTACTGTTGTTTTTATAACCCAAAAGTATTTTCTATAAAGTTTCTAGAAGATGCATTTTCTTGAACAGCTTATGAATAACAATAGAAATTTATAAGATCCTGTCAGTCTAAAAAAAATCTCCTATTAGGATACTTCTCTCTCTTTCCCTGACAGCAATATTTATGTCTCAAACTAAATCTAAATTGTTAATTTAAAAATGTATTAGAACAATGTTAAACGTTTGCTATTACAGGAAGGGTAGTGTACATTCCAGATAAAAACTACTTTTCTAGAAAGTGAAATCTAGTTTATCTGCAGTACTTGCTTTTAAACTCATTGAATATTTACATTAAAGGTTAAGAGAAGCCTTCTAGCACTGCAACTTATTTGGTTTGTATCATGATATGAAACCCTCTATGCCTTCTGGCCTCCCTCACCTTCCCAAGTGCCCTTACAAAATAGGTATGATGCTTTGGAAATTGAGGGTCAGGCAAATGACAGTGGAGATGCAGATCAATCTGGAGCATTGACCAGAGTAAGTCAGTCAACCAGAAGGATCACAACTACAGGTGTTAAGAAAGAAAGAGTAATTTTAGTAGGCAGCTCCATTATGAGGGGAACTGAGGGTTCTGTATGCCAGCTGGACCTGTCCCAGAGGGAAATCTTCTGCTTCCCTGGGGCCCTGGTAAGAGACTCCCTGGACAAATTCAGCCCTCTGATTAATACTCACTGCTGATTGTCTAGGTTGGCAACAAGGAGGTTGATGAGACAAGTCCTAGGTGTATCAAAAGGACTTCAGCGCACTGGGGAGACTGGTTCAAGGGTCAGGAGCATAGATGATGTTTTCCTTAACTCCTTTGGTAGCAGGGAAGAATGTCAAAAGGTCACAAGAGAATCCATGTAATCAAGATGTGGCTTAAAGACTGGTGCTGTTGGTGGAATTTTTGATTTTTCAATCATAGGGTGGATTATATGGCTCCAGGTCTGCTGGAGGCAGATGGGGTTCACCTGTTTAAAAGGAGGATTCTAGCCCATAAGTGATCACACAGTACAACAGGACAACCAAGGAATCAGGCCCAGCTAGCATGGGTTTAGGAAAGACAGGTTCTGCCTGACCAGCCCATCCTCCTTTTTTGACCAGGAGACATGCTATGTGGATGAGGAAAAGACTGCCGATATAGTCTACCTGGACTTCAGCAAAGCCTGTGATACCTTCACTACATTCTCCTGGAGAAGCTGGCAGCCCCCTGCTTTGACGTGTGCACTCTTTGCTGGGTTAAAAACTAGCTGGATGGCTATGCCAAGAAAGAGATGGAAAATGGTGCCACATCCCGTTGGTGGACAGTCATATTATATATATATATAATATA
>VWPU01014766.1:0-21473 GCA_013398955.1 Callaeas wilsoni | reverse complement strand
GTGGTGATTCCTTCAGGTTTCTGCTGAGCCGAGTGCCTCTCCTCTCCAGGCATGTTAAAAATTCACAACCGCCGAGGTACAAATCCAGGTTGCACCCGGAGCTGGTGTTGAGCTGCGTGTTTCCTACAAAACATGTCTGCTGTAAGGCATTGCCGGGCTCCCTGCACACAGCAGCTGAGGGGAAGGAATTCCACAGGATTGGGGCCGCCTTCTTCATGCAGGTGGAACACAGGGATGCCCTGGGATAGTGCGGAAGGTGACCCAGAGGGCATCCCAGGAGCTCAGAGAGGTGCTCCAGGAGCACTGGCCTGGCAATTGGGGCATCTGCTGCGCTGTTCTCAGCTTCTTTTGGTAAAAAAAAATTGATTTCTTTCGGCCTTGATTTCCCCAGTGGCCCAGGGATTGCGGCCTCTTGGCTACAGACGTTGTTCTGATTTATTTAATGCTCCATGGATGGGTAATTGTCTTTGTTCAGTGGGTGTGGCAGATTCTTCATTGTTGTTGGGCTGGATGTGTGACTCTCCTCCACCAAAATGTGCCCTCCTGCACTCACCAGCTGCTCAGCTGCACGTGGAAGGTTCTGGTGGCATTCCCTGCCCCATGTCACCTGGTTTCGCTCATGGTCCGTGCTGGGGAAGGTTTTGAAGGAAAGCAGTGGGAGCTCAGGCTGCTGCTGGGAGGGAAAGGGCCCTTGGCCGGGGCAGGGCTGGTTTGTGACTGTTTGAAGGGTTTTGGTGCAATGTCCTCACCCTGTGGACACAGGGGAGGTGACAGCACCCTCTGAAGCCTGCCCTGCTGTTGGGAACAAAGCTCTTTCCCTGAGAACTCGGGAGGATTCCTTTGCTTTCCCATTTTCACCCGAAGCCAGAGAGCTCTGTGATTTTCTGTGTAAATTTGGATCTGTGAGATAAAACCGTGGTCTGGAGAACAGCCTGGAGGGGAATTGTCTGGAAGAAGGAGGTGCTTCTGCACATCTGAGGCTGGGGACTGGCTCTGGAGAGGATTTGTGGTTCTGCCCCAGGACAGAAACACGAGGAATGAGGGATTATGGCCGGTGACCAGGGACAGCCACCATCAGGGGACAGCTGTGACATCACCCTTAGGGTGACAGCGGTCCAGAGAATGAGTCCTGTGAGGGGGGCTGAGGGAGCTGGAAAGGGGCTCAGCCTGGAGAAAAGGAGGCTCAGGGGGGACCTCGTGGCTCTGCACAACTCCCGGACAGGAGGGGGCAGCCGGGGGGGAGTTGGGATCTGCTCCCAGGGAACAGGGACAGGAGGAGAGAGAACGGCCTCAGGCTGGGCCAAGGGAGGCTCAGGGTGGGCAGCAGCAGGAATTTCTCCACGGAAAGGGTGCTCAGGCCTTGGAACTGCCCAGGAAGGTTTGGAGTGCCCATCCCTGGAGGTGTCCCAGGAATTCCTGGAGATGGCACTGAGTGCTCTGGGCTGGGGACAAGCTGGGCATCGGGCACAGCTTGGACTCGGTCACCTTGGATGCCTTTTCCAATCTCAATATTCCTGAGATTTGGTGCCTTTAATCCCTTCTGCAGACACTCTGTCTCTTCCCACTGGCTCCTGTTGCTCAGTCAGGGCAGACAAACCCAGAAGGGAGGTGCAGAAGGAATTCTTTGCTCGCAGCCGAAGGGACCAGCTGGGTGCTGAAGTCTGGCTTTGGGGTTGTGTTCAGGCTCTGGCAAATCTGAGAGAAGATAAATGGGAATGTTTGGAGGGGAATTGCTGACTGCAGAATTCTTGCCTGCTGTCTGCAGGCACCTGAGAATTCCAAGAGGTTTTTAAGACTTCCTAGTGCATAAGTGGAGGCCCAGAAGGATGCGAGGGATGACAGAATTGCGACCAAACGAGCACATTGCAGAGCGACAGCACCCAGTAAGGAGCTATTGGTCCTTGCTGAGGACTGGGACAAGAGATCAAGGCAAAAAGGCTCGGGAGGGAAAGGCAGGATGTGAACAGGACCCACCCTCTGCCTGGGTGATGTGTGCCCAGGCTGTGTGAGGGGGAAAAGCCGTCACGGTCCGGCTGGAACAGGCAGGAGTCCAGTGGAAGGAGATATTCCCAAAGCCTCCCTCCCTGGCAGCTGCAGGGCGCTGGACCCTGCTCCCTCGGGGCAGCCAGCTGGACTGAACCCTCACCAGCCCCTGGCAGAGCTGGGAAGGGAGAACTGGCCCAAAAGAACTTGTTCCTGGCTCAGCTGTGGCCACTGTTAAGAAGATCATAGATCACGGCAGACAGAAAGCTGATCCCTTGCAGAGATCATGAGCTCATAAAACAGCTTTACAGGTGATGTTTGCTTGTAATGCTTGCTTGTAATGTTTTATGGTCAGAACAGGGCAATGCTCCGTGGTGCCTGTACTCGGTTACTGAGCTGAACTTCAGCTTGTGGCTGGGATTAGGAAATTGTACAAATCGATGCTAAAATCTTTTCCTCACAAAGAAGTAAAAAACCTGGGAAACAAGTATGTGTCCTAGCTTGTTAAATAGAATAAAGCTGGTCAGCCCTGGTGTGGAGCAGAAAATCACCAATATTGTTTTTTTGGGGAGAAGGGGAAGAAAAGGAAAAAAAAAGAGAAGGAAATAGAGACAGCTGGAGGAAAAAGAGGCAGTAGTATGGAATAGCAGGATCCAGGCAAGGCACTGCTCGCTGGTGCTGCAAATTGGCTCAAGGAGCCCTGAGCTGTAGAGGTTTTTTGGGAAGCAGCAGTTCTGGTGGCTGTGGGCTGAGGAGCCCAGAGGAGGAGAGGTGAAGCAGCCAGAAAGGATTGTCCTCGTTGCACACCGGCTGATTGAATTTAGTGTTTGTTTGACTTGGAACTTTTGTTTCCAAACTTATAATTGGAAGGGTGCCCCCAAGTCTCGCTAAATAAACCTCGGCTTCACTTTTCCATTAGGCTGGTGTGGTGTCAGTGCTCAGGATGATGGCAGGTGACAGTGACAAATGGAGCTGGGCTGTGCCCGAGGCTGCGGAGTGTGAGCAGAGCAGGGGCTGCCGAGGGCAGGGTGGAGAGGAGCCCTTCTCCCACTGCCAGCTGCTGCTCCCACAGAATCCCAGCATCCCGCACTGGTGTGGGCTGGGGGGGGCCTTACAAAGCTCCTGTCCCACCCCTGCCATGGCAGGGACACCTCCCACTGTCCCAGGCTGCTCCAAACCCTGTCCAGCCTGGCCTTGGGCACTGCCAGGGATCCGGGGGCAGCCCCAGCTGCTCTGGGCACCCTGTGCCAGGGCCTGCCACCCTCCCAGGCAGGAATTCTTTCCTTACACATCTGATCTAAATCTACCCTCCTTCATTTAAGACCATTCCCTGTGTCCTGTCCCTCCATCCCTTGTAAAGGGTCTCTCTCCATCTTTCCTGGAGCTCCCTTCAGGTCCTGGAAGGCCACAATGAGGTCATCCTGAAGCTTCTCTTCTCCGGGCTGAGCACCCTCAGCTCTCCCAGCCTGCCAGTGTTTTTGAAGGCCTCCTGGCTTTCAAAATACTTGAAATATTTCCGGCCTTCAAAGGATATTTGAAGGCTTTCTGGAACTCAGATGCAAAGGGTTGGTTTGTTTTTCTCAAAATGGGATGAAGCAAAGCACCCGAAAGATTCACAAGCTGCTCCCGTGGGAGTTTTCTGAGAGCCCTGGGAACAGAGGGGTGGCAGACACACAGGGCCACCCCAAGACTGTTCTCCCAAACCACAGGTGACCCCAAGGAAGGCTTTGAAGCATTTGGCTGGTGTGAATCAGCGTTCTGCCACAGTGCTGGGTTTAGTAAATCATTATGGATCGGGGGGACTCAAATCCTGCCCCACAGCTGGTACAAATCTCTGATCCTCCAGGACAGCATGAGTCTGAAGTGCTCCTTTATTCTCAGTCTCCTCCTGGCTCTTCCACACCCACTCTTTTTTCCATACAGCTCCCCTGGTATCAGTCCCAGGACATTCAGGACCCTTAGACCGGTGTGGGAGGAGGATTTCTCCAAGCCTGCTCAGGTCAGGGATGTCCCTGTCACCCCCGTGAAATGCTTTCAGCAGTGAAGGGTCCCCAGGTGTCCCCTGCTCCAGCGTGAGGCAGGGAGGTAAAATCTGGAATTCTGGTACCTCTGAGCTTCTCCAGGAGCAGGAGGCTGGGAGAGCAATGGCAGGACTATTTTATGGAGGAAAGACTCCGGCCTAGATCTGTGTTCTGCTGGCCTCTTCATTCTCAGAATACCCAACTGCCTCACCAAGGGAATGCCCTGCTCCGAGCCCAGCTCAGGGGTGCCAGGGAAGGGCTGACCACAGGGAGACTTCTCCCAATGTGGAGAGTTTTCGGGATGAACCACACGTACTCATAGAGTTATTGGTGGAACTCCCCTTATTGATTATTACAGGCCTGGTTATATACATTAGTCAGCTTGTTCATGCCACTTAGCAACTTAGGATTGGATAATAGCTGTTATCACATGTATAACAGTTAATGCGGATTGGCTATAGCTAAACAATCATGCTTTTTCTCTATTCTTTCCTTGTGGTTGCATGCTCCTGTTTTCCCATCCTGTCTTCCCATCTTGTTAGTTCCCGACCAGTGACTTGGTTTCTTCTTTCTTGCTTATTCAGGATAATCAAGGTTGCTGAGGCCTGGGTTGTGCACATTCCAATGAGCAGCTCCTGTGAGAACCTGCTCCCAGTATCCATTTTCTCTGAGAACCTGCTCAACAACTACTGAAACCTGGGTTGTGCACGTAGCTCAGCTCTGCCTGTCCTTGCTCAGCGAGCCATTCTTCTGCACCCCAGGGCTAAAATCTTCTGCTCTTCACCTGTGCTGGGGACAGGGGGACCTGCAGGTGTGGAGAACAGCTCATTGCCAGGATCACCACTTGGAATGCAGCAAACAACACAGGCCAGCACTCTGATTAGCCTGATCTATCTGGGGAAGGCTTTTAATAAGCCGTTTGAGTCAGGAGGTTCCAGAGATGGATGTATTCAAAGTGCTGCTTTCAGCAGAGCCTCGCACCCAGAGGCACATTGGGAGCTTGTTCTGAATGTGAACAAATGCAGGAGAGGCCTTTAATCTTCATGGAAATTGTGGCAAACACCTCCAGCCAAACCCAGGCAGAGCAGCTGCAGAGAACTTCCACCCTGAGCAGCGCATCAGGAGGGGCTCTCTGCTCCTGGCCCTGCTCCCCGTGGGCTCAGCAGGGCTCTGGCCCTTTCCTAAAGCCTAGGGGATCCGAGTGACCTCCAGGTTATCAATGCCTTCCCCTAAAGCCCAGAGATCCAGGTTCCCTGCAGGTTATCAACCCCTTCCCCTAAAGCCCAGAGGATCCAGGTCCCCTCTGGGTTATCAATGCCTTTCCCTAAAGCCCAGGGGATCCAGGTTCCGTCCAGGTTGTCAATCCAGGTTCCCCTAAAGCCCCAGAGATCCAGGTTCCCTCTGGGTTATCAATGCCTTTCCCTAAAGCCCAGGGGATCCAGGATCCCTGCAGGTTATCAACACCTTCCCCTAAAGCCCAGAGGATCCAGGTTCCCTCTGGGTTATCAATGCCTTCCCCTAAAGCCCAGAGATCCAGGTTCCCTGCAGGTTATCAAACTCTTCCCCTAAAGCCCCAGAGATCCAGGTTCCCTGCAGGTTATCAACCCCTTCCCCTAAAGCCCAGAGGATCCAGGTTCCTTCCAGGTTATCAACTCCTTCCCCTAAAGCCCAGGGGATCCAAGATCCCTCTGGGTTATCAATCCCTTCCCCTCATCCATCCTTCCCCCTTTCCCCTCTCTCCCTTCCCCCAAATCAGCTTCAACCTGGTTCCTTTCTTCACTCACGGAATTAGCGAGCTTCTCCCCCAAATCCCCAGCAACTACTGGAATTAATTTGCCGAGGATCGGTGCAGGGATGTGTGTGGAAGGCGTTCCAGTCCCCGCTGTTCGCAGTTTGCGTTGCCATTTCCAGCTGTTCCGGGGAGTACAAAGCAGGTGTAAAACGATCCCCCGGTCCTTTTCCAGCCCCTGCGCTCTGTTGTGAGAAACTACTTAAGGTGCAGGTGGGTGAAGAATTAGGGAAACCACCTGGAAAACACCCGGAGTGTTCCAGGAACGGGCCTTTTCTTTTCTCCCTACTCCCTAACATTTGAAAAGAAAGGAACAGGACCAGCTTTGAAACCTTGAGGATTTGTAGGAGCTAAGGCAAGTCAGCGCCACTCCATCTGCTTTTCCTGCCAGCACATCCCATGTTATGGAAAGCCCCGGTGCCTTCCGTCCCAGGAAAATCCCAAATGGGTTAATAACGCATTTTCTGAGCCACCCGAAAATGTCAGAGTTTCTGTCTCAGAGCATTTCGAGGGGAAGAGTTACTCAGTGTCCTGGCACCTGAAATAGCATTGCCAAGGGGGTGATGGGTCCAGCAGAGTGGGGAGAGCTGGATGCTGCTGGGATGGGGGAGCTGAGGGGACACCAGCTGCTCTCCTCTGTGGGGTGGAGGATTTAGGATCCTCAGTTGGACACCAGCTGCTCTCCTCTGTGGGGTGGAGGATTTAGGATCCTCAGTCGGACACCAGCTGCTCTCCTGTGTGAGGTGAAGGATTTAGGATCCTCAGTTGGACACTATCTCTCTCCTCTGTGGAGGATTTAGGATCCTCAGTTGGACACCAGCTGCTCTCCTGTGTGAGGTGAAGGATTTAGGATCCTCAGTTGGACACTATCTCTCTCCTCTGTGGAGGATTTAGGATCTTCACTTGGACACCAGCTGCTCTCCTCTGGTGGGTGGAGGATTTAGGAGCCTCACTCCTGCAGGCCCTGTTATCCTGCCCAGGGCTGGAAGCTGTCTGTGCTCCCCCGGTCCCAGGGCAGCAGATGTGGCACTGCTGTCCCACTCCCTGTGACAATCCCAACCTCCCTTTTACAGATGGAGAAGCAAAACAGAGAGACAAAGGCCTTGCTTTTAGAGGTCCTTGAGTTGCCACCTTCCCTTGACTTCAAAATAAATTCCTGAGCCCTTGGGAAGCTCTGTCCCTGAGTAATTCCTGCCCTTTGCCTGGATGCCGAGGGAGCAGCTTCCCCCGGGCCAGCACTTTCTGTGCGTGTTGGCCCTCCCAGGGAGGACACGTGCTGTGCCGCGTGCTTTGGTCACAGAATCACCGAAGCCAGGATGGTTTGCCTGGGAATGGGACCTTGAGGATCACCCAGCTCCAGCCCCCTGCCCTGGGCAGGGACAGCTTCCGTGGACGCACAGAGATGCTCCTCCTGCATCTCCACGTGGCCACGGGCTCCTTCAGTCCTGTGCCCTCAGCAAGCCAGAGCTCGGAAAGCGGCTTCCAACGGGCACTGGGAAGTTGGGACTGCTGTCCCAAACAGCTTTAGAACCAGAAACACAGGAGAAGGATGAGTTGGAAAGCCAGGAGAAGGAGCTGGAATGCAAACAACTTAATCACCCTGCTTCCAAATGGATCTGCCTACCAGCTGAATATTCCTTTGCTTATCTTTCCCTAACCTCGCTGCTTTGGACATCCAACCTTGTGGGCTTCCAAGCAGGGCTTCAGAGATGCAGCGAGGCAGGAGTCCAGAGTGAGGAATGAATTATTTATTAAATTTACAATACCATTTATGTATTCTAGTTCCATAAAGCAATTGAACAGTGCTCACACTTCTCCTAGGGTGATTGGTCAAAATCTCAGACACCCACTTAGAAATGTTTTTTTTTTTTTTTTTTTACACAAGGACAGAAGATACAAGATATAAATGCTATTTAGATAAACCCTATGTATTTTCTACATCGCTTACACCCCAAAGGAAAAGTTCTCACAGAATGAATGTCAGAAGGGAAAATTTCCCTGCTAACAGCATTTCGGCATCCACACAACCTCCCTCTTCCGTGGCTGCCAGGGGCTGGGGGATGTTCCC
Organism: Callaeas wilsoni; assembly: GCA_013398955.1. Taxonomy (NCBI): domain Eukaryota; kingdom Metazoa; phylum Chordata; class Aves; order Passeriformes; family Callaeidae; genus Callaeas; species Callaeas wilsoni. The sequence continues at coordinate 13,612 of VWPU01014766.1, read as the reverse complement.
CTGTGAGAGGTTTGGCTGCCCAGGAACACAGCCTGTGGTGCCAGAGCCTCGTCCTTCCCTCAGCCACAGCGGCTGCTGCCTCTGGATATTGGTTTGTTCCGTTCTCCTGAGCCTTTTACCGAGCTGGAAAGCTTGAGGGTAATCTGTGTAAAAGAACCTCTGGGAAAACTCTGCCCCACTAAGAAGACACGGGAGACAACAAAATCTCCCCAGTGCAAATTTATTTGCCAGTGAACTTGGTGGGAGCTGAAAAGCAGCAACATTTGCAGTCGCTTCTTGTGTCTCATGCCCAAATATCTCCTGTGGCTGATGTCAGGGGTTTGTGTGTTAAAGCAGCTAACAAGTGACAAATCTGAAAAAAGATTGAAAAAATAAATCAGAAAGTCTGGCTGTTGTGGGGAAACAAAGGAGGAGGTGGAGGGTGTGAGTGTGTACACATGGAGAAGATAATGACACTCACAGGATCCACACAGCCACGACTCAGCAGCAGCAGCCAGAGCCACGGGACAAACACCAGGTGCCTGCTCCAAGAGTTTTGGTGGAATTTAGCGTTCCTTGGGCAGGGAGCAGGCTCAGAGCCACAAGGCCAGCGCAGTGCTTATCAGCCAGGTGATATCTGGAAACTGGGCGTTACTATGGCAACACCTTTATTTTTTTTATTTTTTTTATTTTTTTTAAGCCAGACTAATGAAAGTTGTGAGCAGGAGGGAGGACGAAGCCAATAGATTTACTTTGAAACAAAACCTCCCTGTGCAACTCGGCCTGCTGAGAACTCCACACCAAAACACAGGGATAATGTGGCAGTGCACTGAAGCAGGGTTTTCTGGCACGGTGCTCCAGTGGCGAAGAGGCATTGATGTGGAAAAAGTCAGGGAATGTTGTGCAGGCTGTACCCAGCACACTGGAGGGGCTGAGGGGCTCTGGGGACACTCTGAGTGATGCCCAAAATGCTGCACAGCAGCTCCCAGCCCCCCCTGCCCTCCAGTGGGAGCACCAGGCCTGATTCCCAGAGCCAGGCTTTGGCACCACAGCATCCCAGAAAGGCTTGGGTGGGAAGGGACCTTAAAACCCACCCAGGGCCACCCCTGCCACGGGCAGGGACACCTCCCACTGTCCCAGGCTGCTCCAAGCCCCGTCCAGCCTGGCCTTGGGCACTGCCAGGGATCCAGGGGCAGCCACAGCTGCCCTGGGCACCCTGTGCCAGGGCCTGCCACCCTCAGGGAGGAATTTCATCCTGCTATCCAATCTACACCTCTCCTCTTTTAGTTTAAAACCATTTCTCCTCATCCTACCACTGTCTGCCTGGTGTTTGTAACAGCTGCTGGGTTTAAGAGCAAATCCTGGGGCTGACGAGATATTGGGATCCTGGGAAGTGGGGTGGGTGGATGGATGGGTGGATGGAGGGATGGATGGATGGAGGGATGGATGGAGGGATGATGGATAGATGAATGGATGCATGGAGGGATGATGGACAGATGAATGGAGGGGTGAATGGATTTCAGCAGGAAGCGAAATGATGAAATGTAGGAGTGCAATTAGGAGCAGGGCTGAGAGGGATGGCCCTGTTCAGATTGGGATCACAGAGCTGAGTCCCTCAGACCTGAGTAGAGGTTTTGGAGGTTTCCTGTAAGAAAGTCCACAGGGGAACCCGTGTTTCGATGCTCTGGGCATTCGGTGTCCAACTGGGATTGACTCTCAGCACCTTCAAGGCTCCAGGCACTGCGAGATGTGGGCTGTGGCTCAGGCCAGCAGCTTTGGGATTTTTCAGGACACAGATTTGACACCATGGTGGCAATTTACAGTCCAAACCCTTCTGCCTGCAGTTGAGGTACTTTAGGTGAAGCTGCTCCGAGTTTCCTCAGGGAACAAACCCAACCAAGCCCACTGTCTAACCAGCTGTGCCGTTCTGTAGCTGTGGACAGGTAAAATCATTTCTGCAGCAGGTTTGAGTCTCCCTGTTTGCCTCTCCGTGTCTCGCCAGATCAATTATTGTTTGTTACCTCCATTAGATCTTCAGAAGAAAGGCAGAAACACAATCTTTTTTTCTTCCATTAATCAGAGCAGTTTACAGAAAACATCAATTTAAAATGTTAAGGCCAATTTGCCAGTGGTATTGACAACAATTAAATTGGCCTCCAGAAAGTTGCTTTTGACACTGTGAAGAATGAAATCTTTATAACACATTCTGCGTGTTGAGCCTCTCCTGGTTCCTGATTGCTGATCCTATCGCACTCCATGGAAGTGTAAACAGAGGTGAGGAGCTGGAAGCAAAGCTCCATTAAGAGCGTGCCAGAATCAGTAAACTTCCCTTCCCCTCTTGTTGGACCCCTGCCCAGATATTGCAACTCAATCTAAGCTCTGCTTCCATCACTATCAGCTTCCTTTAGTTCCCACCTGGGGTTTTTTGACTTTAAAGCTGCAGAAAAATGCACTGGAACAAAGGTTCCCTGCTTTATCCTCGGCATTGCTGCCTGGAGCAGTGAGCCCAGAGCTGCCCACTGGCCACAGCCCCCCTGAGAGCAGCGGCCACGGGCTCTGCAAGGCTCTAAGGGACCCTTGCCGTGGAAAACCTGCTCAGCTTCCAGAGGGGACAGAGTGCAGGGGATGCTGGAGAAGCGACCTGGTTAAATTCCACAGAGCCAGTCCTCGGGTGTGTGAGGAGCGCCTCGCCTGACCTCAGGTGCGGAGCTCTCCCAGACCTTGCTCAGGGGAAGGGGGATGTTTACCAGCAGAGGAGACTGCTGAAGCCTCCAAAAATCTGATTGATGAGGCTCTGGTTTAGCATCCACATCCCAAAGGGCTCAGCCAGTGCCTCTCCCTGGCTTGTCTCAGGCTCTTCTCAGCCGCAGCAAAGAGCTGAGGCCAAGACTTTGCCTTCCCCTTTCTTCCAGCAAATTTCTCTCCCTGAGGCAGCTCCACAGCCCGTATCTCCAGGCTGTTCCCTCCTTGGACATGCCAAGGGTGTTTCCTGGTGGCTTTCAGAGGAGGTTTTTTCCAGGCTGACACACAGCGGGAAGGTTTGGCTCATGCTGAAGACAGTTTTATTGTTGTCTGCAAACAACTTTTATCCTTGGTGCAGGTCCTGCTCTTCCTGGCCTTTCAGCCACGGGTGTGCTTTGGGAATTGAGTGGCTCTTGCCTCCTTTCCCCTTCCCTGAAACTTTATTCCCTCAGACCATCTGACTTGTTATGGGCACCTGAAAGGCTCCCCCGGGGTTATTTATATGAGCAGCCCTAAGAAGGCACGATGTCCTCCTCCAGAAAAGGACACATCCAACTGCTCGTGCTGTTTGATTTAAAATATTTGAGGAGGAAGGGAAAGGGAGTACATCTGTCACAATCTCACTTACAATCAGTGCAGTTAATGGAAAGATTCCTTCTGACTCTCCTGGGCTTTGGACAAGGCTCTGTGCTGCAACATTAGCAAATAATGAAGTTCACATCTCATCAAATCCTCCTCAGGAAAATAATTCTAAAATATGTGGCTGGCCTTTCGCAGCTCTGTCCCCAAATCTGTCCCCGGTTTGTCAGCTGTGCCAACACCTCTATCTCTGGTGTTAAATCACTCTGTGGATAAGAGCTGCTCTCTAAAAGGACCCCCCCTCAGATGTTCCATCACTGCCAGTCCCGAGCGCTGCCCCGGGGCTCAGAGTGGCCCCTCCCAAAAGCACTGAGATAAACATTAAATCTCCAGTGCTTGGCTTTCTACCCAGTGTCTGCCAACTGCAGGAATGCACAGAACAAGAGAACCCTCTGAGCTGGAAGGGACCCACAAGGACCATTGATCCACTTCTGGCCCTGCGCAGACACCCCAAAAACCCCACTCCAGGCACCCCTGGCAGCGCTGTCCAAACGCTCCTGGAGCAGCCTCGGGGCTGGGCCCATTCCCTGGGGAGCCTGGGCAGTGCCCAGCACCCTCTGGGGAAGAACCTTGCCCTGATATCCACCTAACCCTCCCCTGGCCCAGCTCCAGCCGTTCCTGGGGCCTTCCCTGTCCCGGGGCGCAGAGGTGGGAGCTGCCCTCGGGAGAAGCTCTGCCCTCACTGCCCCCCACCCATGCCGGGCCTGGCAGACCCAACAGCACAGAGTCGGTGGTGTCCTCTCTCTCTCTCTGTGTTTCTCCTCCTTGGCGACCATCTGAGAGGTACAGGAGTGACCCTGGAGGGCTCCAGGTGTGACGTGGCTGGAGGAGCTTTCCTGTCACAGCTCCACGGCTGTCCTCTGCTCTGTATCCTCACCCCGTGCTGGGGCCGAGGGCAGCGCTAGGACGCAGGTGGATGACCCCACTCAGCTCGCCACTTGCCTGACAGGATTCGGAGTGGGTTTATCCAGCAGAGGATTCAGGTGGGGTCAGTGTGGGATCTGAGCAGCGCTGCTGGCAGGGAATGGAGAGCAAGAGTCGGGGTTGGACAAGTCGAGTTGCTGTGGAACGTTCTGGAAGGCAGCAGGGTGACTGCCTAGCGCTGTGGCTGTCACTCCACATCGGTGAGGTCACCCTGTCCCTCAGGAGGCTGTCAGCGACCCAGGACAGTGCCAGCCCTGAGGAGCAGCCCCAGCACCCCTGTCCTGGCACACAACCCGTGCGCTTTGCCCAGGGCAGCTGGCACAGGCTGGATCTGGATCTGGATCTGGATCATTCCCAAGGCACAGAAGCAAAGCAGCTCCATGTGCCCGTGGCTGGGGAGGGCAGGCAGGACAAGGGATGGGCAGCAGTGCCAGTGATCACTGTGGCTGATCTGGAGCACTGAGAACTGAGAAACCACCAGGACCCTCCTCCTTTCAAGCTGTGCAGTTCAGCAGCCAGAAGAACAAAGCTTCTGGTTCCTTCTCTGCAGGAGAACCCAAAGATCTTGAGACCTTTGGTCCTCCCATGCTCCGGCTTGAGTGCAATGTGAATCAAAGAGTCATTAATGTTGGAAAAAACCTCCAAGGTCATCAGTCCAACCTCTCCTGAGGAGCTGCTTTCCTGCCTGAAGTGCTCAGTGAGACTCCGGCAGTTTGGGAAGTGCCGAACTCTTCCCACAAGTACAAATTCTGCTCCTTGAGCTCCTGCTCTCCCCTGTGGGCTGTGCTGCTGCTCTCACACCTCCTCAGGTGTCCAGGCCCACCCTTCAGGAGCTGGCAAGTCCTGGTCACTCCATGGGGATTCACTCTGCTGGCACGGGCGTGCTCCAGCCTTGTGTTCAGTCGCAGGTGGCACCTGTGAACATCACTCGAACATAATTGTCAGGGTGATACTTGGTGGAGCTGATGAAATATTTACCTTGGAGCAGCTGTCAGGCCATTAATGTTTCACTGGCTGCTGCCAGCCCGCTCCTGATTTACGCTCCTGAATTGTTTATGAGGTTTAATTGCACTGCCCTCTTCAATCGGGGCTTTGCTGGGGCACTTGCAATTAGCAACAGCTCCTCTGCCCTGCTCCTGAGGGCACCCGTGGCCACGGAGCAGGGGGTGGCACAGCACTGACCCTTCACCAGCCCAGCCAGGTGCCCCCATCCCAGCCCCTGAGCGTGGCCTGGGGCCTCCAGTGCCACCCCGCCGTGTGACAGGCTCAGGGCACAGTGGCACTGCTGCAGCCAAGCTCACAGCCCGGGGACTCTGCACCCAGTTTGGGGACAGCAGTGGCATTCGGAGGGCGGCTCCTTTCATCTTGGCACCACTGCGGGTGCCTCACTGAGGGATGCTGGCTGAGCTCAGGGGGGGCAGAGACACAGGACAAAGCCCGGATGTTGCCTTTGGAGGGTGTGAATCCTCCCCAGGACAGGGCTAAGCTTGGAATCGCCCTCAGGTCCCAAGGGATGTTCTGTGCTTTCCAGCAAGGCATTAAAGACCAGGGCTGCCCTCACTTTGGGCTGGAATCTGTTTTCCTTCTCTCCCAGCAGGAAGCACGTGCCGTGGAATGTCTGGCTTCCATAGGTTTGGGGAGATTTTTGCTTTTGCTCCTGGTTTTCTGCAGGTGAATATTGCCAATTCCTAAAGAAATAGATTTAAAAACAACCATGCAAACAACAAAATTCCTTTCTACTGTCAAGAGTTGCAGAGGCTCAAATCTGGAATTGCCTGGAATTTTTTGGACAAAGCTGAGCTCTCTCTCCCAGATGTGAGAGAATCTCCTCTGTTGAGACTCGTGCAGAGAATCATCTCAAGATGAAAGGAGATTTTTCAACAGAAAAAATGTTGTATTTTTCTTGTGTGACTTGATGTCTTGATCTAAAGGAGGGAAATATTTTAGGCAGAGGTTGCTAGAAAACGATGGCCAAGTGTGAGGAAAGGTCTGCTCAAGAATTAATACCATACTAAATGACAGGAGGCAATGGATGAGGACAAGAAGTTGGGTTTCACAGTGGATGGGCGATCAGAGTCCTGCAGGACCTGCTGTGGGACGTGGCTGCTCAGTGTATTCCTGAAGGATCCACCAAAGGCGCACAGGGAGGTGCCAAAGGTTATGCGTGATGTGCAATTATCCCAAATTCTCAAACCTGAGGCTGATAGCAGGGACTTAACTGGGCGAGGGTGATAATCTGGTGAGAAGCTTTCCAGTGTCAGAGACAGGGAGGCCAACGAGCCGTCCCTTGGACAACTCAGCTCCTAGCTGGGGTTTGGGGGCTCAGCAGCACCTGCTTCATCTTGGCATTCAGTGGTTTAAAGCATGAAATCTTGGAGTGAACCTGTTCTGCGCTTGCAATCCGAGTGTCTGGTGGATCTCACGCTCCCAAGAATCCAGTGCAGCTTCTGTCAGCCAGGTTCCCTCTAAAACCTCTAGGTGCTGGTGGCCTGATCCATCCAGGGACTGAGACATCCCTGTAACAGCAACGTGCTCCTGGAAGGGTGAACCACTTGGAACACTCGGAACCAGGGCAGAGAACCCCTGGGAGATGACTGCAGCCTCCCCAGGGCACAGAGCACCCAAAAGGGCAGCCTTGGCTGAGGCCCTGGAGCACAGCCCTGGCCCCTGTGCCTCCCCAGGGCCCTGCAGGGCACCAGCTCCGCAGATGCTCAGGGAAGCAGCTCCTGCTCCTGAGGCACGTTGCTCTCCTTGACCCATTTGCTCGTTACCTCCACAAATGTGATTTTGATTAAGGAATTTTCCTAAGTAATTACTCTGGCGCTAGCAATCCAGCCAAACAGAAAATAGTCCAAAAAGCGAGGTGGCCTGGTGGCTGCCCTGAAGGCTCTTTGCTGGCTGCCAGGGAGGGGAGCAAAACCAGCCCTGGAGGGCAGCTGGACACAGCTTTGTCCAGTGAATGCCAGTCTGAGGGCAGCTGGACACAGCTTTGTCCAGTGAATGCCAGTCTGAGGGCAGCTGGACACAGCTTTGTCCGGTGAATGCCAGTCTGAGGGCAGCTGGACACAGCTTTGTCCAGTGAATGCCAGCCCTGGAGGGCAGCTGGACACAGCTTTGTCCAGTGAATGCCAGTCTGAGGGCAGCTGGACACACCTTTGTCCAGTGAATGCCAGCCCTGGAGGGCACAGCTTTGTCCTGCCCAGGGGGGGCACAGGTCCTGCAGGTTGTGTCCCAGCTCCNGCCCTGGAGGGCAGCTGGACACAGCTTTGTCCTGCCCAGAGGGGCACAGGTCCTGCAGGTCGTGTCCCAGCTCTGTGTGTGGTTTGTGCTGCTCAGCACGGTTTGGGAGAGGCTCTCACAGAGCTGCAGACTCCGGGGTTAAACCACTCTCGCTTCCTGTGGGTGTTCAAATTAAAAGGCTGCTGAGCTCCTGTTTGGAGCAGCAGGATAGAAGCAATTCCAGCCCTCACTCCCAGGGAACAGGCTGAATGCAAGGAGCTGTTCAGGGCTGGCAGTGGCATGTCCCTGCCTGGCTCACGCCTGTCCCTGCCAGGACACCCAGTTAGGAAGGAATTGTTCCCTCTGAGGGCGGGGAGGCCCTGGCACAGGGTGCCCAGAGAAGCTGTGGCTGCCCCTGGATCCCTGGGAGGGTCCAAGGCCAGGTCGGACAGGGTTTGGAGCAACCTGGGACAGTGGAAGGTCTCCCTGCCTGTGGCAGGGGATGGCACTGGATGGGCTTGAATGTCCCTTCCCACCCAAACCATTCCATGGTTCCATGGCTCTGCGATTTTATGATTTCATTCTGTGATTCCGTGCTGCCATGACTCAAAGATTCTATGATTCCATGTTTCTGTGATTCCATGTTTCTATGACTCTGTGATTCCATGATTCTGATTCTATGATTCCATGATTCTATGATTCCATGTTTCTATGATTCCATGACTCTATGATTGTGATTCCATGATTCTGATTCTACGATTCCATAATTCCATGTTTCCATGATTCCATGTTTCTATGACTCTATGATTCCATGACTCTACGACTCCATGATTTCATGATTCTGATTCTATAATTCCATGTTTCTATGATTTCATGTTTCTATGACTCTATGGTCCCCTATTTCCATGATTCTGATTCTACAATTCCATGATTCCATGCTTCCGTGAGTCAATGATTCCATGTTTCTATGATTCCATGCTTCCATGAGTCAATGATTCTATGATTCCATGTTTCTATGATTCCATATTTCTACAGTTCCATGTTTCTATGATTCCATGCTTCCATGATTCCATGTTTCTATGACTCTATGATTCCATGACTCTATGACTCTGTCATTCCATGCTTCCATGAGTCAATGATTCTACGATTCCATGTTTCTATGATTCCACCATTCTACGGCTCAGACAAATGTAATTGCCCCACAACAAAAACGCCTGCAGAAGGGGCCGAGGCTGAGCTCCCTCTCACTCAGGAGAGGATGAAAATAACGGTGTCACCTTTAAGATGGAAGCAACTGGCCGAGTTCCTCCGGCTGAGAGTGACTCCCTCGTAAACAAAGCCAGCACTCGCTCTCTGCAGGCATCTGCCTCAGCCCTCAGCAGCTCTGGGGGAGTGCTGCCAAACACTGAGGGACTCGTTCCAAGGCTTTGGCAGGGAAAATATAAATATCCCTCTGGTTAATTTTGGGTGCCATCATCCATCAGTGGCTGTCTGGTGCAATTTAGCTCCTTGCCACCTCCTGACAGCACGGGCAGGAAAGCATTCCCGTGGTAGTGTCAGACAGGCAGGGCCTGGGGCGTTTTTGTTCCAGGTGAAGGAAAGGGTGGTGGGACCATGCGGGGGACAGAAGTTACCTGGAGCAGCCACTGCTGGGCTGGCGGGGTGTGACCAGAGGTGCAAGCAGTGACAGGAGGAGCTGCAGGGCACGGCCAGCTCTGGCCACCATGGCCTGACTGCTGGGACAGGTGTCCAGGAAAGGGCGGTGGAGTCCTGCAATGGTTGGCTTGGAAGGGAACTTAAGAGATTGTCCAGTGTCAGCTCCCCTGCCGTCACCCAGTGGGTTCATTGGGAATGGGCACTTTTAGCTGGCTGCTGAGTTGGGAATAAGGGCAGGGACAAGATCAGGGACAAAGTCAAGGACAAGGCCATGGACAACTGCTGCTCAGAACAATGGGGGTGGGAAGATGCAGAAAGACAACCAGGAGGATTCCCAGAAGGTCCCCCAAACCTCCTTCAGGAGTCACAGCAGAAAGAGTGGATAAGATCCCAAATGATCCTGAGTCTCTGAGCGTGATGTCCCCTCTCAGAATGATTTAAGAAGGATCTGGACACTTCTGCACTTTACAAACTTCAACAGGCACCATCTCCATCTTCAGGCACAGGAAGTACCTACAAGAGCTTTTCCCTGTCTGTCCTGATGTCAGCAGGATTTGCCCCTTAAGTCCTGGCTTTTCTTTGCTGATTGCGGCTGCCTTTGAGATGGGAGTTTTTGAAGTTGTTCTTCCCAAATCCTTTGCTTCCAGAGGAAAGCAGAAACCGTAAATGACTCCATTTGAGGGTGTGAAAGAGAACAACTTGCATCCTTGGACTGTGAATTCCATACACCCATTTATTTACTCACAATTATAAACAGAGCACTTCATAAATATTTATAAGGAGGCTCCCAAGGCCCAGCTGAGAAAATCAGTGTTATCACCATTTCCCAGTTCTCTGACTCAAGCCCAGGCAGGGACTCGACTTGTCCAACAAAACCAAGCGGGCTGAGACCACAGAATCCCGGGATGGTTGGGGTTGGAAGGACCTCTGGAGATCCTCTTCTCCAGCCCCTCTGCTCCAGCAGGGTCACCTGCAGCACAGGGTCACATCCAGGTGGGTTTGAACATCCCCAGGAAGGAGCCTCTCTGGGCAGCCTGTCCTGGGGCTCCGGCAGCCTCACGGAGGAGAAGTTTCTCCTCATGCTCAGGCAGAACCTCCTGGGCGTCACTCTGTGCCCGTTGTCCCTGTCCTGTCGTGGGCACCACTGGCATCTGTCCGGCCCCGCCCCTGAGGTGTTTGGACACACGGACAAGGTCCCCTCCGGGTTGTGTCTTCTCCAGGGGGAGCAGCCCCAGCTCCCTCAGCCCCTCCTCAGTGCCCTCATCATCTCCGTGCCCTCCCTGGACCCTCCCCAGTGGTTCCTGTCACTGCTGAGCTGGGGAGCCCGGGGCTGGACACAGCTCCGGGAGCAGAGCGCTCGCTGTCGTCGAACACCTTCAGCTGTGTGATGGGAGCACTTCCCACGAGTGGAACTCCATGTTTTCCTGGGATCAGTTCTTCCTCTCCCCTCTCTTTCTCACTTTGCTCTTTCCTTAGCCACCTTTTTATGAGATTCCAGTACTTTTCTCAGGACAACAGTTATTTCCTACCCTGGAGTAGAGATTTGCATGGCTGTGGTGCCCAGACACTGCTGGAATTGTGCAGTTTAACAGAATTCCTGTCGAAGTTTAGCCAAAGAGCCCCCATTGCTGAATCCTCTTCATGTTTAGCAGGGAATTGTGCAGTTTAACAGAATTCCTGTCGAAGTTTAGCCAAAGAGCCCCCATTGCTGAATCCTCTTCATGTTTAGCAGGGAATTGTGCAGTTTTACAGAATTCCTGTGGAAGTTTGGCCAAAGAGCCCCTATCCCTGAATCCCTCTCATGTTTAGCAGCTTGGGTAGCTCAGCTCTCCCACTGAGAGCTGGGATGTGTGGTCCCAGGCTCTGGACCAAGCTGATCCTGGCAGAGCTCAGGAGCCAGAGCCCCTGAGATCTCGTGGGGGATGCTCCCCTTGCAGCCTGTTCTCCATCATGGAGCACTCAGCTCCCAAGGGGATTGAAGAGCACCAGAGAATCCAGAGCTGCCACGCAGGGCCAGGGGTGATGTGCAGACCTAATTTCCCTGGAACGGTATCTGAGGCAGATCTGGACAGCTTTAGTCATCCACAGGTGACCCTTGCAAAGGCGTTCTGATATCAGGAAATGTTTATCTCCAACCTTAAATCCCTGCTGGGACAATCACTCCTCAATATTCTCCCTCCACCTGAGAAGAGCAGGTTCTACCTCCCTTCCGCTGATACCCTTGAAGCCTGAGAGGTGTGATCAGCTCTCCCTTTGCCCTTAATCACTTTCCTTAGCCTATATAATTAAATTCCGTCAGGTATTGCAGCTAATTTTTGAGGAGCTCCCGAAGAACAAAAGCCAGCTCGGTCGCAGGCGAACAGAACAAATTAATTAGGAGGGGAATATTAGGCCCTCTCTAAATGAGATCAGCAAAGCTCCAGCAGAAGCAGCACAGCCTGGCTGGCTCTGCTGCTCCTCAGCCCCTGAGCAGCTGCTCAGTTCCAGTGGTACGAAGTGTTCAGGGACACAGCATGGGGAGGGGATGGGGCTGGGAGCAGCCCCTCCTGAAAGCCACTCCCGGGATTTGTCTCAAAGCAGGACACAGGAAACTGCTGGTGTTGGGCCTCGAATTAACAACAGAGGCTGGGCCATCAGGTTCCTTCAGTGTGCTCTGGGAATGGCTCCCTGTGCTATCCCTGCATATCTGACCCCAATAAAAGTGGGTGTTACTTGAGTGTTGAACATTCCAGGGATGGTGCAGCCACAGCTTCCCTGGGCACCCTGTGCCAGGCCCTCACCACCCTCACGGGGAGGGATTTCTTCCCAATATCCACAGCTTCCCTGGGCACCCTGTGCCAGGCCCTCACCACCCTCACGGGGAGGGATTTCTTCCCAATATCCACTCCAACCCCGTCCTTCAGCTTAAAGCCATTCCCCTTATCCTCCTCTTGTGAGAAATCCCTGTCCACCCTTCACGAAAGCCCCTCTGGGAGGCACCTGCAGCTCTGCCAAAACCCTGCTCCCTGCTGAGCTGAGCCGAGGGGCTTTCCACACCTGTCTGCTCCGGGAAACCCTGGGCTGGGGATGTGGCCAGGTGTCCACTCTGGCTGGGAACGTGTCCAGGTGTCCACTCTGAGAAAGTGTTCAGGTGGCCCCTCTGGCCAGGGACATGTCCAGGTGTCCCCTCTGGCTGGGAACGTGTCCAGGTGGTCCCTCTGGCTGGGAACGTGTCCAGGTGGTCCCTCTGGCTGGGAACGTGTCCAGGTGGTCCCTCTGGCTGGGAACGTGTCCAGGTGGTCCCTCTGGCTGGGAACGTGTCCAGGTGGTCCCTCTGGCTGGGAACGTGTCCAGGTGGTCCCTCTGGCTGGGAACGTGTCCAGGTGGTCCCTCTGAGGAAGTGTCCAGGTGTCCCCTCTCACTGGGGAAGTGTCCAGGTGTCCCCTCTGGCCAGGGAAGTGTCCAGGTGTCCACTGTGGCTGGGAACATGTCCAGGTGGTCCCTCTGGCTGGGGAAATGTCCAGGTGGCCCCTCTGGCCAGGGACATGTCCAGGTGTCCCCTCTGGCCGGGGCCATGTGGCCCCACCGTGCCAGTGGAGTTGCTGATGGTGGAGCCAGCAGAGGTGAGGTCACAGACAGGCAGCTGCTCCTGAGCCCTGTTTGGAGCCCTCTGCCTCCCTCACCTTCTGCGAGAAAGGAAGGAAAGCAGCACCAGGAGCTCCATGACTGCTTCAGCACCGTTCCAGAGCGGGAATCCCGGGAGCTCGCCGGTCTCCGTGTGTGCAATCACCCTTGGCCGCTGTCCCCCTCCCCAGGCTGCTCTTCCGTACTCCGTGACAGGTGTGGCTGGGTTCAGAGATCCGGGGCAGGGAAAGGGTGTGAGAGGGGATCCAGGGCTGTGAGAGGGGATCCAGGGCACGTAAAGGGTGTGAGAGGGGATCCAGGGCTGTGAGAGGGGATCCAGGGCAGGGAAAGGGTGTGAGAGGGGATCCAGGGCTGTGAGAGGAGATCCAGGGCTGTGAGAGGAGATCCGGGGCTGTGAGAGGGGATCCAGGGCAGGTAAAGGGCTGTGAGAGGGGATCCAGGGCAGGGAAAGGGTGTGAGAGGGGATCCAGGGCTGTGAGAGGAGATCCAGGGGTGGGAGAGGAGATCCCGGGGCGGGAGAGGGGATCCAGGGGAGGTAAAGGGCTGTGAGAGGGGATCCAGGGCAGGTAAAGGGTGTGAGAGGGGATCCAGGGCTGTGAGAGGGGATCTAGGGCTGTGAGAGGAGACCCAGGGCAGGTGAAGGTCTGATCTCTCTGTGGCCCTACGGGACAGGAGCAGGCTGAGGCTCAGTGAGGACGGCTCGAGAAAATCAGCTCTGAGGAGGGAGAACAGGATGGGGCTTGGAGAGCAGAGCCCCTTTGAGGGCTCCAGGGTAAATCAGGATATCGTCATCACCATCACCGTTATATTATAATAAAAATAATAATAA